>APFE030986445.1:36646-87449 GCA_000404065.3 Pinus taeda
GAAAGGTTGTCTTTACATCTAACTGCTTAAGATGCAAATCTTCAACTGCCACTAGACTTAAAATAGTTCTGATTGAAGTCATTTTAACAACTGGAGAAAATATTTCATCAAAATCAATACCTTTCTTCTGTGCAAACCCCTTCACCACAAGTCTAGCTTTATACCTCTGTTTTCCTCCATCTTCTTCCTTCGGCCTATAAACCCATTTATTCTTCAATGTAGTTTTTCCTGCAGGCAACCTGACTAAGTCCCAAGTCTGGTTATGCATTAAGGAGTCCATCTCTTCTTCCATGGCTACCTCCCAGTTCTTCCTGCTTTCAACCTGCATTGCTTCTTCATATCATTCAGGTTCACCAGAATCAGTCAACAATAAATAATATAATGAAGGATAGTATCGTTCAGGGGGTCTACTTATCCTAGTAGGTCTTCTAACACCACTTTCAAGTGTTTGGGGTGCCTGATGCTGTTGTGGTGGTTGTTGTTGATTATTATTATTTTCAGGCACCTTTAATTTTTCAGTGATTTCATCAAGAACTGTGTATTCCTTGTTTTCTTTTTCCTGTTTCTTTTCCTGCAACTGATTCTTATACAAGACCTTTTCATTGAATATTAGATCTCTGCTCCTAATGATTTTGTGATTTTCGTAATCATATAAGCGACAACCAAAATCATTAACACCATATCCAATAAAGGTACATTTCTTTGACTTTGCCTCAAGCTTTGTTCTATTTCGTTTATCAATATGGACAAAGGCCTCACAACCAAAAGTCTTTAAAAAAGAGTAGTTTACCTTTTTACCTATCCATGATTCCTCTAGAACACCACCATCCAAAGAACTTGAAGGCCCTATGTTTATTAGATAAACAACAGTATCTACAGCATCTGCCCAAAACTGTAAAGGCAATCATGCATGCAATATCATGCACCTTTCGCACTCCATGATTGTTCTGTTCATCCTTTCTGACACACCATTTCCTTGTGGTGTTCTTGGAACTGTCTTCTCTCTACGAATTCCATGCTCTGAATAGTACCTATCAAATTCTTTGCTACAATATTCACCTCCATTGTTTGATCTAAGACACTTCAATTTCTTTCCTGTCTCAATCTCAACCAAAGCTTTCCATTTCTTGAAAGTATCAAATACATCATATTTATTCTTAATACAATAAATCTAAGTTTTTCTAGTTGCATCATAAATAAAAGTAACATAATAATGAGAGCCACCGAGAGATGATACCTGAGCAGGTCCCCATACATCTGTATGAACAAGCCCTAATTTTTTGCTCTTCTTTTCTTTCCCAACTCTGAGAAATCTGACTCTCTTTTGTTTTCCATAAATGCAATTCTCACAGAAGTCCAAATCAACATTCTTCAAAACCCGGCAAACAAATTCCTTGAGTGCAAGAATCTTCATCCCTTCCACTCATGTTGTCCCGAGCCTATGATGCCATAATGCTGCATCTGCTCCTTTGGAAGTTAAAGCATTAACAAAGTTAGAAATACCATTTCATAAATACAATGTACCAACCTTTTCGCCTTTTGCTATTACCAGGGCTCCTTTGGTTACCTTCCAAGCTTTATCTATGAAAGTTGTCACACAACCTTCACCACCTAACTGCCCTATTGAAATCAGATTTTTCTTTAGATCTGGAACACGCCTTATCTCCTTTAGTAGCCATTGGTTTCCATTCTGCTATTTTACAAGAACCTTACCCATTCCAACAATTTTATAGGGTTTATCATCACCCAAACGAACTTGTCCAAAATCTCCTTAAACATAGTCATGAAGGTATTTCTTATCAAGTGTGGCATGGAATGAGGCCCCTGAATCTACCACCTAGGAATCAGTAATATATTTGAAAGAAAGAATCAAAGCATCTTGTAACACCCCACTTGTCACATTTGCTTCATGATTGTTTTCTTGTTGTGCATCTCCTTCTTTTCCCTTCTGATATCTATAGTCTTTCTTTGGGTGTCCTTTCTTTCCGCATTTCCAGCACACTATCCTCGATCTAGACTTGGATCTTCCTTTCCTTGATTTACTGCGATATCCTGAGCTCTTTCCTCTTTCCATTTTTCTTCCCCTAGACTCTGCACTCAAAGAATTTCCCGATGTCTCACCGGAGCTTTTGTCGCATTTCCTCGCTAAGGATAGCACCAACAACATCATCAAACTTTAAAGTACTAGATCCAGAAACAGAGTTACTAATGGCCATTACTAAACCATTCCAACTTTCTGGTAATCAACACAAGAATAACAGAGCTCTAACTTCATCATCAAAGTTTACCCCTACAGAACATAACTGACTTGTAACGATATTAAAATCATTTAAATGGTCTGCAACAGATCCACCTTCTGAAATCTTCATATTAAATAACCATTTCATAAGAAATACATTGTTTGAGGTCGAGAGTTTTTCATATAGTTTCTCCAACACCTTAATCAAACCCTCTGTCATTGTTTCCTTCAAAATGTTGAAGGCGACCGACGTTGCAAGGCACAACCGTACTATTCTGAGTGCCTTTATATCGAGAAGGTTCCATTCTTCGTCTGTCATACCTGTCGGCATCTTTGCTTTTCCACCCAATGGTAGGTACAGATCTTTCTGATATAGATAATCTTCCATCTACATCTTCCACAGCGAGAATTTTTCGCCATTAAATTTCTCGACCCTAAACTTACCATCTTCTGCCATTGCCCCCACTCAAATGAGCAACCCTTCCTTCCTGCATGTTTATCAGCCAAATAGACCTTCGGCTCTAATACCAGTTGTTAGAAAATTATATATTACAGAGCAATGGAACACATAAAATATTGCAGAAATATAAACACAGAAAACGCATAAACAAAGAGAACACACGGATATACGTGGTTACCAGTTTGGCTACGTCCACCCGAAACACCAAGTCCTTCCTTTCTATTATCCAGCAAAATGAAGAGACACAACCTACAGCAGATCCGTTGTAATATCCTCTATTTTCTCTCACAGTCTCACCTCTCTACTTCTCGCTTGGAGAATACACATATATTACACAGACTCAATACAATGCCCTCATACAAAGAGAGGGGTTGCCTTCTAGGGGAAAAACCCCTAAACTAAACATAAGTTCTACCATCAGATCATCGGCGTAATGAACGGCCCAGATTGACTAGAAATTACTATACTTTTACAAGGCAATTTTACCTCTGTTTTTAGCTTCGGGGCACTGCCTCCGAACCCCCGCCAGGGAACTGCTAGGTCCCGCACCCCCCCGCGTGGAGGGATGTACAAACTTCCTGGGGTATATATCCGGTTGAAACAAATACCTCTACATAATCATGTTCCATACTCAACAAATCCAAGTTGTCAAAGATTTTAAGTACTTACCTCGTGGTCCCTTGAAGAGCCTCCACTCTACTTTGCTATAGTTGATGGTCGTATCAATCGCAAGTTCAGTGATAAATCCTCCTAATATGCGATCAATCCAGTGATCATTGACCCACGTGATGTTATTTTCTGGAGCTTCAAGGCACATCACCAGCTCTGGAGTCCACATAATAGGGCCATCAAGTCTCCACGTACCCTGATTGTCCATTAATCTAGACAGCCACTCATGCAATTCGCAAGGGAAGAAACAGAAAAAGGCTTCGGTTTTGTCCGTGTACAAGTATCTATGCAACCACTGCTCCTTGGATAACCGTGGATTTCTTATCTCTTGAGCTGCAAACCCATGCAACTTCCGATCGATCCACTTTTTGATTTCCTTCTTAGTAGGAAACCACTTATTCGACATCACACATTCCTTAGATAGCTCGCGGTCCTAGAAATGGAACCATTTGTTGGCTTGATGGGGCTTGAACCAGGCTCAGCTTTAATTGAAGCAACCAACAAAACCCTAACTGCTAGCCCTTTCGGAAACAACCCACATAGCGCAGGTTGCAATCTCACCTGAAGCAGTATTGGGGAATTCTAGAACCAGGTTTCGAAAACAACCCACGTAGTGTAGGTTGTAGTCTCACTAGAAGAAGTATTGGGGTATGCTAGAACTAGGTTTCCACATCCAAATGCCTGTGTGATGTGTTCCTGCAAATTTTATGGCTTATATCTACCTTCGCGCAACTTTATCCCTCCCGAACGGAGAATTACTACAAATCTGTCTAAAAGAATTCAAGATCTTCACGAAGGTACTTAATTGTACTTATCATGCATAAAGATTATAGATCTACTCGTTTCACATAGCAAATAAGCATTATTTCATATAAAACATATCACAAAGCGAAGATACATAAACTTTAGCAGGAGTAAATAACAAGGTACAGATGCATCAGAATTGTCTCAAAACAGCCTTTATTAAGTATAAATGTTCAATTAGATACTTCTTATCCCCGCGCACTCAGTTGCAAGGGCCCACGCATTCATCTTGCAGATTTACCAAGGTCTCCATGCACTCAGTTGTAGGAGCCTTCCCCTTTCACCTAAGTATATGAAACAAACCTTTCCTTCCTTAGCACATTTCCCTTACAATGATTCTTCACTACTTGATTCCCTTCTAGACTCGCTATGACTTATTTATTTATAGCGTTTTCTTTACAATACCATGGTCTGTGGACCATGGGAGGGTCTCAAAACAACTCTATCACCTACCAACTAAGGGACTAAAGCCCCTTTTGACTTTTACTAGCTTCGTGCTCCACTTCCACATTTCACGGAGACTTTACATTCATTAAAAAAGATATTACAAAATTTTCCCAAAACTTTAACAAAATTGACCCCTCGGACCCCATCCCAACACCTACCACCTTGGTACCTATCCAAGTGGTCCATTCAACAACTTGATGACTCCGTGCGCCATTGCACTACATGTATGCCTGATCAAAGTCTTGAGGCCTTACAATAATTCGTTCTTCTACATAACATGTATGCCTAAACAACATGCCTTACAAATTCCTGGGGAAATTGTAATGTCCCTTCCTAAACTATTTTGGAATATGATTAATTTTTATATTTTAGGGTCAATTTTGGAGGTGATGGGGCCCATTCAATTTTATTAGGGGACAAGAAGTTGTTTTGATGTGGTTAAGTTATACGTGGGGGCCACCCACACTAGGAGAATATGCATTCCCTAGTTCGATTTGCATGGAGGAGAAATCGTTGGTTAAGTTAGGGACCGATGATGGAGGGAAATGTTCTCCACAAAATCTATATAAGGAAGGAAACTCTCCTCATTTCATCATCTTTGGCATATTGAATTTCTCTTTAGTTTCTAAAGTTGCTTAGCTGAGTCACTTGTTGTTTAGCAAGAGTTCTTCAAGTGAAGATATCACCCTTTATTCGGGGGGCTTCGAGTGCCACCCTAGGAAGGTTTTTCTTCATTTCTTTAGGAGGAGGATCTCTTTGTGATTTCCAGCGACTGTATTCATCTCTGGGTGGTGCATATTACTATAGGGCGCAGTGAAGAGGAGGTTGATTTTTCTTGTCGTGTCTTGCAGTGGATTTTGGGTGAGAGATTTTCTGGAGAGGAGGCATTGGAGGATCGTTGGCATTTGGGAGAGTTTTGGAGGTGGAGGAGTGTGCTACCTTGCAGGGTGATTTTCACACTTCTTGGGCCAGCGTAGAGACAACACTAGGTGCTCACATGGAGGGTAGAGTATCAATATTTGAGGCTGAACTTCACTGTGGAGGTTAAGGGAAATATTTGGACAGGTGATTGCTGCAATTTTGGAGCTTGGGAGAGGATTTCATTGTTGTTTCTTGCAGGTCATATTCCTTGAGCAGTTTGGAGAGCGTGGAGCCTATTGGAGGCCGAATTTGGAAGATCAAAATCCGGCCAAACCATTTCTGGCTTTTTATGGGTTTTTGAAAAGGATCCTAGATATAAAGTTTCAAAATTTTATGAGCACTGGAAGTGGGGTTTCCAGTCATATCTTTGCAGTAGACAATGCAGAATTGTTGGGGATTGCATAGTGCCTTTGGGGGTCGATTTTCGGAGGTCAAGATCGGGCCAAACCATTTCCGAGTTTTTCTGGGTTTTGTCCAAGGATTTTGTGGCTGGAATTTCAGAATTTTTTGAGAACCAGAGGCGGGTTTTCTTGTAGCACATTTCTAGTTAGCAGTTGTCGTAGCTAGGAAACCACACAAAGCTTTAGAGGAGTAGTTTCTTTCTAGCATTTGGGATTACTGTCGACACCTAGGTTCTATCTAGCTTGCCTTTGAGGCAAGCCCATGTGATATTTCCATACCATTGCACATTGCTCCATTACTAAATAAAATGGCTCAGTTGGTTCCTATTTATGTTGTGTATTGAGTATTTGCTAGTTTAATTTTTCTGTGCAATAATGGAATTGGATTTTGTGTATCATTGTTTGTTTAAGTTTGGAACATTACAGTGGTATCAAAGCATGATCTTGGCCCAACTATGGGAAATTAGCCAGAAGATCATGAAAGATTTAGGTATGAGTGCAGAGTGACAGGTGAAACGAGAGACAAACCCATGGCTCAAGGGAAATCTAGTATGCATACATTCTGAGGTGGAATCCGTTGGGACTATGAGAGGTTGGCCCAATTGAGGAGGGTGACAAACCATGCCCACCCTCACCCTTACAACAGAGATGCTAGAGGTGATAATTTCTTGGGGATGCAACCATCTACATCATGTGGGGAAAGTCAATAGAATCATGGCCCTAGATCTCTTGAAGAGGAGCAGGTAGGACAAGGACTGTTAGAGGGTGAGACCAGGGGACACTTTTGCTGGTGGATACTTGGATTTAGATATCAGGATCCTGAGGAGGAGGTTGAGCATGATGCTGAAAACACACATGATGGTGAGGAGCATATCGATCTACCTGGTGTGACACAGGAGCCACCATTATTCAAGACATGTTTGATAGCCCCAGTTAGCACCATGGTGGATAGGATAGACCTACACACATAGCCATCTGTCGAGGAGGTACCACCCATGAATGAGGTTTCGATAGTTGATGAGAAGTCCAGAGCTGTGAATGAGTCTGTAGGTGATAGATACCCACGGCAGATCATTAGTTCCAAACCGACCTTCTAGCATTGAGAGAGAAGGCCACGACAATACGAGATGCCATTCTACAAAAAAACGAGGAATTGGAGAGCATGAGAGTGGTTTGTGCTGAGTCAACAGCCAAATTGACTCACATTGGGGTATGGTTGGATTCCCTAATGGTACAACAAGAGTTCAATTTAGAGCATCAAAGCAACCCTCTTTAGACATACATAGATGGGGCCTATAGCGTTAGTAGTTTACCTTTGCACCTTGGAGAGAGAGAAGCAGAGCCACCTCGACATATTTTATGTGTTGACCAGGATAATCAGGTGAGGTGACATGAGCAGTGTAGGGTGCAGCATTTGCAGGATGGAGGGCTTGTCCTACTTATGAGAGTTTGTACATTCAATCCCTCTCTTGGGGTTAGGTGGCAAGAGATTCTGAGTTGGTACCCGGTGGAGTGGGCTATGGAGATGGTAGTGGACCCAGGTGGAGATCACCAGGAGTTTCCAGGCACTGAGGATGTCGAAAGCCTTGACTGATATTGGGATCTGGGAGGGACCACCTATCATTTTCCAGGTATACCGGTTGACTACAACCTGGATGGTATAGTTGACCTAGCAGCTGAGCACATGCATTCGCTAGGGTAGTTTGGTTCAGCACCAGTGGTCAACTAGCTCATGGGTAGACTCCTTGGTTTGTATTAGTATGAAGGTTGTGTATGGGAACATAAGATTATCAGCCTAATATGGCAGGAGCTTATCGAAGGAGGTGGCATCGACAGGCCACCAGAGAGTGCCTTGTACGGAGCTGGGGATTCCTCACACTTGCGTAGGGCACGAAGGACACAAAGGAGAAGAGTAGTGCTAGAATCACTACTGGTGCCTAATGAGATTCACTTATGGGGCCCCTTAGGGAGGATTTGGAGGGGAGGTCCCCTCATCGAAGAGCATGGTGATGCAAGGGTGGAGGTGATGATACAGGTTTGATGTAGGCCAAAGCATAGGGACACAACTTTAGGCCATCTCATTCAGGTATGGGTAGGAGCATCTAGTGTGGAAAGGTGGTCTGCAGATGGGCATGGAGATGCATGGGGGTGTGCCATAGTGTTTTGGAATGTGTTGTGGAGTGGGAGTGCCTCACATCGCATTAAGCTGATGCGAGGAGTGACTGGTTTAGTGACACTGGCAGAACACAGGATGATACAGGATGGCATTGCTGTAACTAGGGGTATCTAGTGGTGTACAAGGACAGGTTGCATCATACAGTGGCATGTTGAGGAATTCGGTGTTGCTTGGTGGTGTCGAGTAATGCATGGTGCAACACAACGAGATCTTGGAGTGTTGCCTCCAAGGAGGCCTATTGACAGGGGCATTAGGTGTACCATTGGATGCATCTCACCTAGGATCGATGATGACATTGTTGAGCATCTGGGGACACCATGTTTAATGGAGTCATGACTTCGAGGGGGTTATTAGCAGATCCGAGGTGGAGAGAGGGTCATCCATAGGATTACTCTTGAATATTCTAGCATATTCTTGATTATACCCTTTGGGACATACCCAGCCATCATCCTCCAGTGTTGCTTACAGTCGCAGAGTGTTTGGTTGTTATCCCTTGACACTCTCCATTCGGGCAACAGGGCATGGGAGGCTCACCCTAGGTAGTTGGATGAGACACTGCGTGTCATGAGCTAGGAGGAGACTCTCCAGTTGAGACACTTGGTTGACGCACGATATGATGGATACATGCGTAGGGATGGTGTGGTTGATTGTCGAGGTAGCATATGTTCCACCCCTGGGCTCACACTTAGGGAGGTGATCAAGAGGAAGTTGTGTGTTTATTTTTCAACTGGACAACTCGAGGTGTTGGGGGTGCATGAGGGGCAAGGGATGGTATTCCTTATGAGTAGGATGATGTCGAGGCTTCCGGCAGTACCAAAGCACATCATCAGGAGCTAGAATAACATATCTTGTTATATGATTTGGTAGGCACAGAGCAGTTGGTTATTTGCGACACAAGTTCTTGATGCTTGGTGTCTACCTATTGGATAACTACAGGAGACACAGACGGGGCATAGGGGGGTCCCAATAGCTAGCAGCATGTCACAGCGATAGACAGAGAGGATTGGGGGTGTTGGACCTCTAGTATGGTTATGGGATCCAGGGATCCAGTGGATTGATGGGATACTCCACTCCTCAGTGAGCATGGTTGGGATAACTGGCAGACTGATTCATTCACAGGTGGACACATGGGCGATCATCGAAGCCCTCACCATAGGGAAAGGTAGATTGTTGCTTAGGATTGGGGTTAGCCATGGAGTGATAGGAGATAGCACTGTTGAGTCACTTTTGCAAATTAGTCTAACCTCGATCATTGCATAGATTATGGCTGAGAGTTATGGGAAAGGAGGCTCTGGTATGAGCATGCTAGGTAGTCAGTCGTGACCAGAGTGTCACAATGTTAGCAGGATAAGTTCCTTCTGCGACAGGCAAGGGATTTTGGCATAACATGGCTGAGCAGTTCAACTACCCATAGAGGTGAGTTGGTTTCTAGAGGGGAGGGTCATCCAAATCCTTCATCTAGTTTTATTGATTCATTGATGGTGTGGGGAACTTCACCGGTGTGGTAGGGTGATCGATAGGAGAAGATCGAGGGACGCCCAGGTAGACGAGGGTTCAATCCCACTAGGCTTGGATTGCATCTTTAGGATTTTACTCTTGTAGTGCACGAGATGGGCTATTCGGTGGGACAACTTCATGAGGATCTGGACGGAGTTCTACATCGTCAGGATGATCTACTTATTGGCAGTAGACAGAGGGGTTCTAACGGCCCTATCTGGCAGGATAGTGAGTGGAGCAAGGGGTTCTTCACGCTGATCAGGTTGGTTTGGGATCCTGGTATCGAGGGACCCCTTAACTATAGGATCGTACAACAATCAGGGATGATCCAATGGCATGTTTGGAACCCTGGTGAAGGTTGCAGAGATAGTTGGGATCTACTGTCAAAGAGGGCGTTTTTTTAGGCACTACATGAGGAAAAACAATTTTAGGTGCATTGGACGAGCTTGCCAGATGAGGATGCTACTTGGGAGGGCGAGCACATACTTGGGCATCCAGCACTGAAGTTTCTTGGGGACAAGCAACATTTGGGAGGGGAGGATTGTAATGTCCCTTCCTAAACTATTTTGGAACAAGATTAATTTCTACATTTTGGGGTCAATTTTGGAGGTGATGGAGCCCATTCAATTTTATTAGGAGGCTAGAAGCTATTTTGATGTGGTTAAGTTATACGTGGGGGCCACCCACACTAGGAGAATACACATTCCCTAGTTAAATTTTCATGGAGGGGAAATCATTGGTTAAGTGAGGTATCCATGATGGAGGGAAAATGGAGGGAAAAGTTATCCACAAAATCTATATAAGGAAGGCAACTCTCCTCATTTTATCATCTTTGGCATATCAAATTTCTCTTTGGTTGCTCGAGCTACTTAGCCGAGTCACTTTCTGTTTAGCAAGAGTTCTTCAAGCAAAGATCTCACCCTTTCTTTGGGGGACTTCGAGTGCCACCCTAGGAATGTTTTTCTTCATTTCTTCAAGAGGAGGATCTTATTATGATTTCCAGCTATTGCATTCATCTCTAGGTGGTGCGTATTACTGGAGGGCATAGTGAAGAGGAGGTTGATTTTTCTTGTGGTGTTGTTGGGCATGGAATCCCCCCCAAGGCATGTTTTGGGGCTCAAAGCCCAAGTTTTGACCCAATATTGTTGTAAAGCTTCGTGAATTGCGGGCGCGGAGTGCAAAAAATATTATAGAGTCACAGGGCTTTCTGTCCTAGTTTCGTAATGTAATGTCAACTGGATATACTTACCCATGGTCCACGGACCATGGGATTGTATAAATAGAGCAAGGCTCTAAGTGTAAAGGGAAATAAAAAATAAGACTAGAAGAGAGAGATAGGAAGAGGGTCTAAGTGACAGAGTGAAGTGTGTATTTGGGTCGTAGAGAAGGGGAAGGCTCTACAGCTGAGTGCACAGAGGCCTAGTAGTCCACAGCTAAGTGCGTAGAGGCCTAGTAGTTGACAATTGAGTGAGCAGACCCCTACAGTTGAGTGCGCAGGGCGGAGTCAAGTCTGTAACCAAGGAAGGAATTAATAAAGAGAAGTTTTATCATAACTCTGTGTATATATTTTTGGGTTAATGCATGTTTGATATAATTTGCAAATATATTGTTTGTTTACTGTACGCACCTGTATGAATGGTTTATGTTGTTAAGTATAACTTAAAACACGTAAGCAGGCTAAAATAAACAACTAACATTGGAATACCAGTAAGGTCTTGGGTAATAATGCAAAAGGGCAGCGTTCGGCCCCTGAGTAGGGCTACACGAAGGTAGTATATCAGGATACGAGGTACGAGAAAGTGCGCGAAGCGACCTACACATAGGGTGGAACCGCAGACCACTTGAACTCATTAGACATCTCCAGGGTGTTGAAACCTAGTTCTAGCACCCTCCCATACTACTTTGGGTGAGACCTCAGTCCGCGCTTCGTGGACTGTTGCCGAAAGGGCCAGTAGTACCAGGATTTGTTTGGCTAACTTAACTCTGAACTTGGGTCAAGCCCCTATAAGCCAAAAAATGGTTCCGTTGCCAGGACTGGGATCTGCATAAGAGATGTCTGGTGTCGTATCACTGGAATCTGACAAAGAAAGGAATTGAAGAGTGATTGAACAGAAAGATTCATGAGTTCGCGACACAGGATAACAAGAATCCACGGTTATCAAAGGAAGAGTGGTTAGATTACTACTTATATATGGAAATCCATGAAATTTTCTTTGCATCCTTCCCCTCTGAGTTGTACGAGTGGATTGTGAAGCTAGTAGACAGTCAAGGAAGGGGTAGGCTCGACAAACCTATTGTATGGACTCCACAGTTGGTGCGTAGACTGGAAGCATCAGAAGATAAGATCGCACGCGATGTGGACCATTGGCTCGATCAAATTATAGAAGGGTTTATCACCGATTTCGCAATAGATACTTCAGTCAGCTATAACGAGGTGGAACGACACTTCCTTAAAGGACCGCGAGGTAAGTACATTAAATCTTTGAACACTTGGATTAAAATGCTACTGTGTGAAAAGTGGGTTATGCAAATAAATTGATGTTTGGGGCTACGCAAAGTGGGAGGATCCACATAAACAAAGATAGCACAGAACTAGAGTCTAGCCCCTTGATTTCACCTCTATAGGAAAGCGACGAAGAGTTCGCGAAGTTTTCACCAAGAAGTGCGACTAGTTTGATAAAGCAGTGAATTTCGTGCATACCACCCCCACCTACACCACCACCAGTTTATCATCTTCACCCCCATCTTCACCCACACCACCTCCGCCACCACCATAGTTCAATATGGCAAGCGCGATAAAGTTGTCAGTTTTCAAAGGAGTAGCAAATGAAGATCCGAACCAGTTTTGGTTCATGGTAAAGACTGTATGGGAAGCGCAGGGAGTCACGAATGACAATATAAAGAAAGCAACATTGGTCAGCGCTTTGCAAATCACGCACTGACGTGGTACATCAAGCATTCCAATGACAACCCAAATGCAAGGATCGTAGATATCAAAGCTGCTAAACAAGGAATTTAGTAGGCCAAAATCAGAGACATAGTTGATTATTGGATTTAAGGAAATCACGATGCTTCCAGGTGAGACCTCGTGGGAGATAGATCAGAGACTGAAGTGAATGATTCGCGAAGCCAACATGACCTTGACGAATGGGCAACATCGCACATGGTTTGTAGTGTTGCTAACGTCGCATCTAAGGAACGCGTTGTCATAGAAGAAGCTATCCACTCAAGTCGAGGCCTTGGAAATCGCAATGAGATTGCATGAGACCCCGATACAAGATCCTAACCTATGAGTCCAACAAATCCACGTGCAGTTGCAAAAATTGTGCGTTTAGATGCAGAGTTTGAAACAAGACAGGACAGCCCACCTAGAAGCGCACGAGGAGGTATAATGCATAAAGTGCAAAGGCCAGGAACATGACGAGGACCATTATCTAGTATTCGCGAACTTACCTAGCTGAAAGAGGGCCAATGCCATTGAGACCAAAGGCACAAGCAGGACCGAGCACGGCGCCTGCATTATGGTTCGCGATTTGTCAGATAGGATGAAAGCATGCTACATATAACTTCCAAATATTATAGAAGTATACGCAGAGTTCCCAACAGTTGTTCTGATATTTCTGCAGGTCGGTAGGTCACGATGAACATACCTGTAGAAGTTATGAACTGATGATGGATTGGAATCTTACCTACAGAGTTCAGACTGAGACACGGGCCCTCGATCAAAATGCAGGGATGGCACGCACTAGATTTCAGGAGCGCAAATGCAGTCGAGGTGGAATGGGACCAGGAAAGGGGTCACGGATAGCTGATCTATTACAATTGCGGAGGGCCAGGGCATTATGCTTGCGATTGTACAAACCTAATGAGACCATCATGCATATATTGTACCTAGTTTGATCATGAGACGGAGGACTGTTCCACGCTGATAGCGAGGTTGCGCGATAAAGGAGCACCCCAACCTCCCCCGACTCAGAATCTGCAAATGATCAGGTCTGAGCCACGTGAGGAAGACCCAAATGTAAATATCATGCTCCAAAGTGGTATTACGACAGGAGATGACCAAGGCAAGTAGCCCAAAGAGAGTGCCTGGGTTCGCAAGGCTCCAACAAAGGAACTAGAATTTGATTTGGAGCGCGCTAAGGAGACATTCATGGAAGCTAAGAAGAGCTTCGCGGAGGCCTCCACTTCAGGTAGTAAAGACAAACTGGAACTAGAAATGGACCCATCAATGCTCACTACCTTTTTGGAGACATGCATGAAGCTGTTGCATGACAGAAAATCTGTGAAGGGACTACAAGAACTCATCATTAGATGTGCTGGGACCGCGCCAGGAGAACCGTACATAGTCTAGAAGCTCGGGAAGCACACAACATGAACATGATGAGAAATGAGATTAACCGCGCAGATTGGGGAATATGAAATGGATCAAGTGATTTTGGATCTAGGATCAAACATGAACATCCTACCAAAGCAGACAAGGGAACGCATGGGCAGGCCTACGCTACAATGGTCTCCTATTTAATTACGAATGGTGAAACAACAAAAGATATTACCTAAGGGAAGATTGTAGGGAATAACGGTAGATATCGAAGGTGCGAGCACGCTTGTAGATTTCGAAGTGATAGAGATTTTTGATGACAACAATCCCTATCCCATGCTACTGGGATAAATTGGGCCATTGACATGAATGGAGTGATAAATCTAAAGAAGCGCAAGATGATTTTTTAGAAAAAGCCACTATGCATAGTGGTACCTTTGGACCCTGCGGAAGGATCGCTCTACATAGAGCCAGTGCGTGACTATGACAACAATGACCATCTAGACTATATCTACAAGATAACCGCTTGGGAGTAGGACTGGGTGAATCCAACAGCGAATGGCAGGATTTCGTGGGAGCGCGAGAGCTCTTGCACCTCATATTCGGACAAGGAGATAGAACGGTGGCAAAACTGATTACACGAGGTAACCACGCTCAACTGCAACATGATGAAAAGGTCGTTGTGCTGCATGGCAACAAAGGCAAGAAATTTTCCTATGAATGATGGACTGACCGAGGTGGATGATTTCCTAAACAAATTTGAAAAAGAAGTACCGGAGCAACAGCGTTTCGATGGTTTGAAATGGGCACTGCGTGCTACACCGCAATATGGTGGGGTATGCATCAAAGAAGTTTTGAGGACTGGTGTGAATGCAGAAGGATGATGCGCATGTGGTTTGGAAAGCCTCAGATGTAGATGAAAGTTGAGTACGACGGATGGACCATCCTGCACGCCCACCTTTCCTGATGGGTACAAGCGTATGGTGCGCAACCTGCACGAACGCACACCGTCCTCGTGATAGGAAACATGACCAACAAGCAGGAGTGGGCAAGATGATGGAGCGAACGGCGACCAGGAAGTATGATAAGACCAAGCGCGCCAAAGATTATCTGCATGGAAGCCTTTGAAAAAGTATGCGAAGTACTGAACACATTCCACCATGTGAAAAGCACTGACTAGGACCTACGTGTACCAGTGGTTCTATGGGTTTATAGGACCATGTGTAAAACCCTGACTGCATGAGCCCTTCCGACACTGAAGTATGGAGCAAATGTTGTGATCCATATGGAACATGTGAAGCCTAGACCGTGCACAGTAGCACCCGTAGATACAATGGTTTGCGAAGCCTGGAAATAAGGGATCACACAGGCGCAAGAAACAAAATGCATGGGACTTGAGGAAGAAATCTAACAGGGGAACCTTAGACTCCATGAACTTGAAGAAGAAAGGGTACGATTAAGGAAGAAAAGCACTTTGATGGACGCGGAGGTCAAGAAGATGGAGGACGAACTAACGAAATATTTTCTCAGCAAAAAGACCAAATTGGTAAGACAGGGTGTGTGCGATCTCGATGATAGGGTTAAGACCTATTGCCACAAAATGATCAGTCTGATGCCTTGGCTTGGACCGCATATTGCTAAACATAGTAACTAGGGTATTTTGTTGTAAATGGTGAAGTGTGTGATGCTGAATGTAATAATATAAGGTGGGGATTCTCCAGGAACCATGACGGAGGACCGGATGTAACTCTACATGGGTGGTGCGACCACCTGACTAGCCAAGGGAAGGACAGTCTTAGTGCTCCAGGCAGTTGGAAGGGAGTGCAGGACTATAAACAATTTTTCCCAGGAGCTGCGCGATGTTGGAGATGTGCGTAGAAGCAGAGAGTCACAAGGTCTGCAACCGTGCACGAGGGGCTGCGCTGCAGCGCGAGTTAGCCAAAAAGTGACCGTTGAAGTCACTATTCATGATGGGATGCTCAACTTGAGGCCAAATGGAGTGAGCGGCAGGAATTTAAGATGCAATTTATGGGAAAGATTTTGGCAAATCTGCCACCAAGAAAGAATTAATGAACCAGAATTGGGGGGAATGGTCGAATTCAAATTCAAAAACTGCTATAAAATACAAAGGGTTGCCTAGCAAACAACACTTGGTCTTTTCCGAAATGAGCAATTGAGCATAGCCCTGAGTATTGTGAGACGAGCGTTGATTAAGCCTCTACATTCATGAGTGATAAATTGTTGCACAACAATAATGACGACAACTAAGGATGGTATGGGGATAGAAGAGGTGCCCGTCGGCGAGGCCGCATAGGCTCTAACTGTGGAGGATGTTCCAAAAGGTGCCGGAATTGTGGCAGAGATCCCAAAATCACCATGTACGCCAAGACCTAAGAAGGATAAACAAGCAATGGCTCCCATACGTGTGTCCCCGCGGAACCCGTTGCATAGCAAATTGTCGATGGAAGAGAAGGGGAAAGTTGTCACTATAGAAACAGACGAAGACGAAGAAGATTTGCAGGATCTTCTCATTGCAGAAGAAGAAGATGAAGCCATGGAGGTAGATACTCAACCTATGCACTCTGTGACAAAACTTCCCGCCTATGTCCCCCTACGAAAAGGGAAGGCCAAAGTGCCCAAGGACCTGGACGAGACCAAGAGTTTTCTCCAAACCCTACTCCTCCCAGATAGCATTATGTTTTAAGGCACGCACCTGGGCCATGTGCCGACCATGAAATTTGAAGATTGGGACCTTGCTGACAACGAGAAGTTCCCTCACCTTGAGACCGAAAACCTCATGGAGCATAACACCGCGGGGGCGGTGACAAAATTAGAGTTGCGGAAGTGGTTGCGTGGTGTGGAAAAGGTCGGGCTGCTGAACCTACTATGGGTGCCGCATTTCCACCGTGCCCCAATAACCATTGTTGTCATCAGGCAGTTGCTATGCGTAGTGCATGATGGGTATTTATGGCTAGAGGAGCCCATCCCCATCATGGTAGACCTGTTTCATTGCTTTTCCCTGCTTCCATACACCTACCCCGTGACCATATCGGAAGGAAAGGGCAGTGATTTGGCCATCACGGAGGCCATGAAGACAAAGTACAAGCTATAAAAGAAGAAGAGGAGCTACGCCATCTCCAACATCAAGGAAAAATCAGTACGCGTAGTAACCCAAATCCTCGCAGGAAAAGTTATGCAGAAGTGTCGCGCAGATGAGGTACCTGCGCCTGTGGTCGCACTGGCCGAGCAGTGCGCAGAAGGGGTCCAGTTTAACTTGTTTGAATTCCTTTGCATAGAATTTTTAGAAAATTGTCGCGAAGCCCAAGAGTAGGATAAAACCTTCCACTATGCATGGTTGTTGTTGTCCATAGTGCTCGTAGCAGGGGAATTTCCAGAGGACAGTCAATTCCCCATAATTGATAGAGAATTACAGGAGGCCGCGAAGTACGCTTCGCTCTGGGCCACGAAGGATGCTACAAGGATACGCGACAGCAAGATCTTCTAGGTGCTCATGGAGATGAACGTCCAAATGTGGATCAACCAAAAGCCATGGTTGTCGCCCATGGTTTACAACAGTCTGCAGAGTTTTGTAGAATTTAATGCAGACATGCATAATGTATATATCAGGCAATGAAAGGATCCGATGAAGCAGTGGACAAAGCTACCCTTTGTAGCCACTGACGATGCCATATTCAATGTCTTGGAGGCATGGCCTCTGGAATGGCGTGCCCCAAACATTGCAGAACTCGAGAGGGAGACGACGCAAAAGAAGAAAGACGATGCCAAGCTATGCATTGCACAGTTGGCCGAAAAAAGGCATAAGGAAACAGCAGCAGCCGAAGTGCGAGCAGCATGGGAAGCGGCACAGAAGGCAGTCGAGCAGGAAAAGGCAACAAAAGCACAAGAAGCAGTTGTGAAGGCGGCCGAGGGCCAAACAACCCCTTCACAAGGGTAGACAACAGAGGAAGAAGAAACATAAGAAGGAGGCGCAGACACACGGACTGCGTCCACACAATTGAAGTGCCAACACCCGACAAAGCAAGCAGGATCGAGGAATAAGGTTAAGGCCTCGAAATTGTCCATTGACCCAATCACCCTAACCGAGGGTGATTTGCATAACATCGACGAGACGGTGGGTGATGTCACAAATGAGGCTCTCCAAGATTTCATGCAGGAGAACCAGATTGTGTTGGGAACCCTCAGAGCACAGTTGCAGGAATTACAGGGGCACCCCCCCAGGTTGGTACGCTTTCGACCAACCTCGTAATCGGATCCACAACAGCAGAGTAGATGTTGCACGTGCAAATGGAGAACACAATAGTGTTGCTGGAAGGGGCTCTAGTGACATCAAATGAGGCCGACGAGTTTTCGG
Source organism: Pinus taeda (assembly GCA_000404065.3). Taxonomy (NCBI): domain Eukaryota; kingdom Viridiplantae; phylum Streptophyta; class Pinopsida; order Pinales; family Pinaceae; genus Pinus; species Pinus taeda. The sequence continues at coordinate 54,954 of APFE030986445.1, forward strand.
TTAACACGATGAAAGGTCTCGGCGTTAATCTAGTTGCCCTTCTGCGCGAGACATTATATCTATTGCAAGATGGGATAACGGAAGAGCTACACGCTAGGGAGAGTCACCCACTCCAAGTCCTCAGCGAGTAGAAGATAAATATGGAACAAATCAGCTTGCAGCGCGACGAATTGGTGTCGCAAAATCACCAGCTGGTGCAGGTGATAGACGACGCTTGTCGAAGCGTCCCAGAGCTAGCCATCCCAGCAGATCTACTAGTGGAGGTACGGATCCACAAGTTAGCAGCAGGAGTCCACGAGGCCATGGAAGAAATGACAAAGGTTTAGCTGGAGTTGAATCCTCAGATTGTCAAGCTATGGTTAAAGGCGCAACCATCCACTCCCCCGGAAGTAAGAGAACAACGCACTAGCACTATCACAACAGGATTGGAGGAAATTGGAGGTGTAGTGCGAAACTGCACCAGCATGTTGGAAGAATCACTTGAGGTGCTCACCACTCTGCAGGAGGACCCCAACATCCAGTGCTTAGAGATAGAAGCGCGAGAACTCCAACAACAGTATGACAGTGTCCGAGGAACTGCGTAGACAGTGGTCCTCACCTAGTGGCTTGCAAGGATATAGCAGGCTAAAGCATTGAAGGAGTAGGTGGACGCGACACGACATAAGGAGGCAGTTCTAAAAGTGTGTGTCCATCATTGGATCGATGAGGCCTTTACCATCAAGGTAGACATCAAAGGTAAGGTCGCGCACATATAGGGGATGCACACATTGATGCAGAGAAGAACCCCAAATGCAGAGGTCTCAGAACAGCGCATGCAACAGATCCAGCAAGCAACATCTCAGTGCGCTGCTGACCTCCACGCAGTTTGAGTACAGTTGGAGGGACTCCGTGTGTGTTATAGACATTTTTGGGCACTGTAACCCCAATCATAAATGTCCATAAACCAAAGGCTCCTAAGTCCCTAAAAGTGTTGCTTCACTCCCTAAAGGAACAAGGTCAGCTGATTACATCATATCCCAGAAGTTCTCCACAGAAAACTGCTCAGAACTGGTCAAAACTAGACCATACAGAATGCCCAATGTAGAGGGTGTGATGCATCTCACCTATTCAGTGTAAAGGGTGCGATGCATACTGGAAAGCCCTTCTGTAGGGTGCGATGGGCAAGAATGGACAAATGGCAGAGACAATTTACGAGGTGGAGGATCATAGAATCTTCTAGAAACTTCTCCTCTTACACTTGCCTCTCTGAATTAGCCCAGGGATGAGTAAGAGATCATCAATCTCCAAGTGGAATCAAGAACTATCAGAGAGAGGACACTAATAAAATCCCAGAAGCTAACTCACCCCCCTACAATCATCTATATATGGATCCCTCATCACAGAGATCCAGAGGCTGGAATCTTGTATCTTGTAAGGAAGTGTTGTTGGTTTCCTAGTGCAAAATCATAGTGTTGGGTGATCTAAGCTTTACATGAGGTGAAGAAGGGCTTTCATGCTGGAGGATGATGCTAGGTCAGAATAATTGGTTGTAATCCTCTTTGCTATTCTGGATATTAATAAAGTTATTCAAGTTTTCCTCCACATTCTTGTATGTTTGATGATATATGCATTTGTGTGGTCAATACATATATGGTCTTGTATTGCTTATGAATGTAGATCTCTATTCTTCGATAGTATTGTGCTGCTTTGATTCCACAAGTGCTCTTTGAAGCTGGGTAGACGAAGAAGAAGCGGAAAAGATCTATTAGAAAGGAGAGGAACCAAGCAAGGAACCAAGTGCAAGACTGAGGTTGGTGTCCTTTGTTCCCCTCTTATCTACTTCTCATAAAGGAAAGCGAAAGTAGTTTTAGTATGTTTGTTTCTAAGATAGCTACCAGTCTTAATGGGACTAGCAGCTCCGAGTGGACACTAGATTTCCCAATAATAGCGTGAATATCGTCGCACTGATATAGTGACTCGAGGGCGAGTCATGATGTTTGTGTTGGGGGCTTGTTGGGCATGGAATCCCTCCCAAGGCATGTTTTGGGCCTTAAAGCCCAAGTTTTGACCCAATCTTGTTGTAAAGCTCCGCGAATTGCGAGCACAGAGCGCGAAAAGTATGATAGAGTCACAAGGTTGTTTGCCCTAGTTTTGTAATGTAATGTCAGCTGGATAGACCTACCCATGGCCCATGGACAATGGGATTGTCTAAATAGGGCGAGGCTCTAAGTGTAAAGGGAAATAGAAAATAAGAGTAGAAGAGAGAGATAGGAATAGGATCTAAGTGATAGAGTGAAGTGTAGGAGAAGGCTCTGCAGCTGAGTGCGCAGAGGCCTAGTAGTCCGCAGCTGAGTGCGCTGACCCCTATAGCTGAGTGCGCAGGGCAGACTTGAGTCTGTAACCAAGGAAGGAATTAACAAAGAGAAGTTTTATCATAACTTTGTGTATCTGCTCTTGGGTTAATGCAAGTTTTATATAATTTGCAAATATAATGTTTATTTACTACGCGCACCTATATGAATGGTTTATGTTGTTAAGTATAACTTAAAACACGCAAGTAGGATAAAATAATAAACTAACATTGGAATACTAGTAAGGTCTTGGGTAATAACGCAAAAGCGCAGCGTTCGGCCCCCGAGTAGAGCTGAACGAAGGCAATATATCGGGCTACGAGGTACGGGAAATTGCGAAGCGACCTGTGCGCAGGGTCGAACTGCGGACCACTTAAACTCATCAGAAATCTTCAGGGTGTGGAAACCTGGTTCTAGCACCCTCCCATACTACTTCGGGTGAGACCTCAGTCCGCACTTCGTGGACTATTGTCGAAAGCGCCAGTAGTACCAGGATTTGTTTGGCTAACTTAACTCTGAACCTGGGTTAGGCCCCAATAAGCCAACAAGTGTCTTGCAATGGATTTTGGGTGAGAGATTTTCCAGAGAGGAGGCATTAGAGGATTTTTGGCATTTGGGAGAGTTTTGGAGGTGGAGGAGTTTGCTGCCTTGCAGGGTGATTTTTAATTTTGCACTTCCTAGGCCAATGTAGAGGCAACACTAGGTGCTCATGTGGAGGGTAGATTATCAATATTTGAGGCTGAACTTCACCGTGGAGGTCAAGGGAAATAGTTGGAGAGGTGATTGCTGCATTTTTGGAGCTTGGAGGAGGATTTCGTTAGTGTTCCTTGCAGGTCATATTCCTTGAGCAGTTTGGAGGGCATGGGACGTATTGGAGGCCAAATTTGGAAGGTCAAAATCTGGGCAAACTATTTCTGAGTTTTCCTGGGTTTTTGACAAGGATCCTGGTTATAAAGTTTTAGAATTTTATGAACACCGAAAGTGGGGTTTCTAGTCTTATCTTTGCAGAAGACAATGTAGAATTGTTGGGGATTACACAATGCCTTTGGGGGTTGATTTTGGAAGGTCAAAATTGGGCCAAACCATTTCTGGGTTTTTTCTAGCTTTTGGCCAAGACATTTGTGGCTGAAATTTCAAAATTTTCTAAGCACCAGAGGCGGGGTTTCTTGCAGTACCTTTCCAGCTAGCAATTGTTGTATCTAGGAGATAGCACGAAGCTTTAGAGAAGTAGTAGATTTCTAGCATTTGGGATTACTGTCGACAACTAGGTTTTGTCTAGCTTGCCCTTGAGGCAAGCCTAGTTTCTCTTTCCATACCATTGTACATTGCTCCATTACTAAATAAAATGGCTCAGTTGGTTCCCATTTCTGTTGTGTATTGAGTATTTGTTGATAATTTAATTTTCATCTGCAATAATCGAATTGGATTTTGTGTATCATTATTTGTTTAAGTTTGGAACATTATAGAAATACACTTTCCATGGATCAAGACCCTTAGGGTGTTCACACACCACTGGTGATATCACACCATTGTGACTCTCATCACATGTTGGCTCCTTCACTAAACTTGAAACCATTGACTCCATCTCCATTTTCTCATTCATATGACCACTCTCTTGCTACATATTTAGCTTTACTGATCCATGTATTGTCCTAGCCGTCCAAAATTATTTACACTCACCATATCCATGTAATCTCTCATTAGCACAACTTGCACCCTTTTAATGGGTTATAACCTTCAAAATGCCTTTATCACCTTCTTCAATGATCACAAAAAAATATTATGCATTCCCTTCCATATACTCTTCCTTGACATAAACAGGCTTTGTTATTTTTCTCCTAATCCTCCTCCCAATATTGCTTAGCTCGTTGGGATACTACCATTTTCTATGTGAACTCTTTCGTCTTCCCTACCTTTTCTGCTGTTTCACAGGATTTTTCCCTTTCCTTCTCTTGGGCTTGTTGTAGGGTTCCTTTACTTCATTTGGTGGCATCGCAGACTTTTTCTTTAATGACTTATCTTGCTTAATTGGATTTATCCAGAACAATTTGTCCCATTTCCATTACCTTCTGCCTAGTAGTGCTAGTTTTTTCTTGGATTTCTCTTTGGCCTACTTAATGGTTTCACCTGGTTTTTCATTTACATTATTGAATTATTGTTGTAGGCCTTCCTTTTTCCTCTTGATTAAATCGTAAGTGTTTTTCTTCATAATCTTGAAAGCATTCAATCAAGGCTCAGACACAGGTCCTTCATGCCCCTTGATCCAAAATTAGTAGAATCCTCAGCTCCATCCTTTGAATTTTGAGTATTCACTCCTCTTGCCAACATGGCCAAATAAATCGCCATGTCTTTTTCTTTAGAAACAAAATTCTTTGCACCTTAAATCTTGGTCGGCTTTCCATGATAGGAAATCCTTCCTTAGAAAAGTATATGGATTAGCATCCTTGGGATTGAACTCACGACTCATCAAGCTCCATTCATATCCATCAAGCTATGGACCCTTGTGATCCTTGAGATCATACATATCTATTTAGGCAATGCATAAGATCTCATTGTCCTTGGCTAACTAACACATGCAAGCACCACCTCCAACCTCGCCATCCTCTTTGGTAGCTCTCTCCAAAATCGAGACCTCGCTCTTTGCTGAACATTCCTTCTTTCTTTTTGGGTTTTGTTACTTGTAAGTTCCAAGCCACTGAACAAAAACAAACACCTCTTGCTTCAACTCCCCCACATTTCACACTAAAACAATATTCCCATATAATTAACAACAATCTTATGGGCTCGTTTAAAATTCTTTGGGGCACACTTATGGAGTTCGTATTCTAAGTCCTAGGTCTTGATCCTCGTGGATCTCTACCATGGATCTGCATGCCATGACTTCCTCTATGCCATTGCTTTATTGCTCTGACCAACACACACAACAACTTTGACCACAATTTTGATACCAATTGTTAGGATCATGAAACATCGAGAGAAGTGGTGGTGTCTAAAGACACCGTTTCTTGCGATTGTAATGGCCACTACAACAAATTAACATGGAGTTTTTTGGTCTTTAAATAAGCTATATTAGAGATGAAAACCATGGGTTCTCATAAACCCGGAGCTCGAAAACTACTAATAACTTGACAGAGCCAAGTTTACGAGAACCACCTTAACATAATTTAACCTCTCAATGTCTTTATATCCATAATTTTTTATTTATTTAAAGAAACACATTTTTCATGTATTTCTAGATTATTTTATCCCATTCTTATCAAAAGCATACAATATTGAGTACTTATTGGATAAATACTTCTACTTAAAAATTTAGTAAATACATAAAAATTAAATAAAAAATATGATTAAAATTATAATTTTTTATCTAAACTTTTATTTCTCATTTTATTATTTTCATTATACGAACTATTTTAAACCTCAAATTTTCTCCAATCTACCTAACATTGCTACGGATGATAAATAATCTATCAAAAAGAACAAATATTCATAATCCCTTATATTATTTATAAAAATTTAACCCGAGTAAAAATTTATCTCATGCACCATGAATTATAAACATATTATAAACTATAAAGTTGTTAGCATATTTGAATGAGTAGAATTAATGAAGTCAATTTACTTAAAAAACCAACATAAAAAAAGACCATATCTCAATATGTATTAAAGACAAACATATATGTGTGATTCAGTAATATGATACAATTAACTAGTCGCACCTATTAACAAGTCAGGCCTTTTAGATGTAATGTGTTACCTAATTTTATTATTATTATTAATTTGAAATATCCATACTCACTTTATTGCCCACCTCTTTAAGATGCCTTTTTCTCAAAACATTTTAAGATAAATTTTATGTCTTTATCCTCACTTGTACTTGTAATATTGTTTCATGATTTGTTGTTCTTGAAGGTGTGATGGTGGATGAAATGAGATGGTATGATTATGAAGCTCTAAGGACATAAGCATTGAGATGAAAGTGTTAGACCACACTAGTTCACTTTTTTCAAAGATGTGAGGGAATGACTTATGCAAATTGAGGAATTATTACGTTCTATATATTATCTTCTCTTTAATATAATAGGATACATATTATCTTCTCTTTAATATAATAGGATGTTTACTTAGTTTTTTATATTGTCTTTTCCTTTATTTAATTTGTTGAATAATACACTTGTTTTTATTATTAGAATGATGATGACATATTCATGTATCTTGCTATATTGATTTTGTCTTTATTTAATTTGTTGAATAATATATTCGTTTTGTCTTTATTTAATTTGTTGAATAATATATTCGTTTTTATTATTAGAATGATGATGAGACATTCATGTATCATGTTATTGGAACTTTTCTCTAATTTCCATTAATTTATTAGTCCATAAATTTTCAATACGATTTGTGTTGGTTTTTTTTCAAAGTTTTGGTTTTACTTTTTTATTTTAATAAGATGGATGATTTTTGTTTTTTAGCTAAGTTACATGAGTTTTGAGATTACTACATATTTAATATTTAGCTTGAAAATCATGACGCAGTGGCATCTAAGCTGTCAAAATCACCCAGGGATTGCACCTGGCCTAGGCTACACTAGCTCTTAACATGGTCGGATTTTCGCCCATGGAGTTTCTAACCAGTGACCTTCACATCACAAATTTCCTTAGCAATACACCACATCATTGTCTATTCTACGCTCCATGGGCTTCAACACTGTTGATTATTATTTCGTTATCAATCGTTGATTACTTGTGGACAAGTTGCTCCATTGTTTCTTGTTGCAACTTTATTTGTTTATTTATGGATCAAGTTTTGACTATTGATTCTTAAGGTGAAAACAAATCTTTATTTTTATCAGTGACAACCTTGTCAATTCTTTTTGTATATTTGGTATTGACTTTTTTTACCTTCAAGATATCTTTAAAGTATTTTGATGATGGAGCTTTTGAATTTGACTTCAATACAACATCCTACCATGTTATATTTTTATTCTTATATGAGAATGTCAAACTTTTTCTCCATCTTTAAGATGACAGTACTTAATGTTTCTAAATAATTTGTACTTAATGTAACATTGAATTCAAATATGCATTTATAATCATTAATTGTTGGTAAGTCCTTAATTTCATGTTGCCATTGCAAATAGTAATTATAATTGGATTTGAAATTAATAATTGATTTTCCAAGACAATGTTGAAATAATTTTCCTTATAGGTTGGAGAAATATAAATATTGATTTCTTTTTTTAAATACTTTTTTAGAATGTTATTTACCTGAAGCATGTGGTGAAATATAAATATTGATTTCTTTTTTTAAATACTTTTTTAGAATGTTATTTACCTGAAGCATGTGGTGAAGACACCTTTATAAAAAAAACTTCTTTCCTTTTTATTTTTTGGTTCAGTTACACTATCCACAAGATTTTGAACTAATAAACTTCATACAAGGTGTGCCTTAATAATACATCTCAATGTCAATTGTTCTAGAACATGTGGGCACCTTTCTTGCTTTTTATTATTATTTTTTTTCTTTTTTCCTTTCTTCCTTATTAATCAAATATTTATAAGACGCATAGTCTAACTTATAGATAAAATGACATTTTTCAACATTGTTTAATTTTAACTAAAATCCGGCAATTTTTTTTAAAATCTTGAGTTTAAGTTGTTTAATCTATAGAATTAAATTGCCTTAAAAGTTTTTGAGAGTATTGAATCTATTTATACATTCAAAAAAATATTTTAACCAACGAAAATTACACTCTTGCTTGAAATTATATGACCAAATTCAAATAAAAAACTATTTAATTTATAAATTAAACCTAAACCATTTATAAAATCTAACTACTCTTCTTTTTTTTTGTAGGCTGGGGTGGGACTCTCCGATTTACATGTCCATTAAGTACCCCTCAACGGGGGAAGGGTAGCCCAAGATTTGAACCCAAGACTTCCGGTTCGGTGAGACTTCATTTCCACGGCCATTGCCGCTTGAGCTACCCCATGTGGACTAAGTAAAACCATACATCATTATCATTATATCCATTTTTTTTTTTTTTTATTATATATGATTGTTAGGCTACCCAAAAGGGTAAGTAAAAGGGAAGATCTCTCTCATCCAACTAAGGGAGATTTCCCAATATGTTGTAAGTCCTTAACTCTTGTTGAATTTTCTAGTATTACTTTGCTACTATTATATCTCATTTCATCTATTATAAAGGGAACATTATTATGTCCATTTGTAGATGTCATCTTCTATACAAAAATATATATCCAAATGTTGCACACAATTATATGGATATTGTGAATGTTGTTGACATTGTTGACATGAATCCAAAAGTTAAATTAACTATCTACCACAAAGCATAGGTAGGTTCTACCATTTTCTCTTTGTACATCTTTTTGTTTCATTTTCCATTCCCTGTTACCTACCTATTCTTATGTGCTTACATTAATGCAAATGTTCTTCCATTGGAAAATAAACCTTCCCACACTAAGTGGAATGATAAGTACTCTTTGTTCATTCTCTCATGACACTCCTAATGGAGATCGTTCTTGAGTCACTTATTATTTTATATTATCTAGAATCTTGGTGCAATTGATAAATTATGATTGTGATGACATCCCTCTTAATGTGAGATTGGATAATTATTTAGGACTATCAAATTAAAAATGTTAGTGTTATTCATTGTCATCCATGAAGATAACATTTTAATGCTATTTTGTCATTTGCGTTAACATGGTCCTTGCATCCTACTTTGCATGAATTTTAGAAACTAGATGGCATGACTAATGAGGCTAGTGAACATAAAGCTCATATGGAAATGTGAGTGCATCATGTGGTAAGTTTGTTAAGCACAATATGCTTTGTTTTTGCACTTCCAATCATTATTTCCATTATCATTCCATGTTGATATTATTACATTGTTTTTCCAAATATGCATTGTTTTCTATTGAGTTGATGTTATTACATTTTTATTTGAATTTGACATAATTAGTTTGATATGTCTTGTTAGATTTTAGGCTTCTGTGGAAGTTTTTTGCAGTGGTATGATCCGGATTATCCACAGTTTTTTGTTCATTGTGTCGACGTTTCAAACCCCAAAGGGGGTCCATCATTAGGACAAATCAGAAAGAAGAATATGAATGAAAGATTATTGAGAGAAGGAGCCATGTGTCTGGATATAAATAAGTCAAGAACCCTAATTTTATATAAGGGCCGACAATGACAATAACACTTTACACTTTGTTTACTACGAATATTGTGTTGACCTTGTCATCAACCATGATCAAACAATGAATTTGTAAATTATGAGTTTTTCAACTATTTACATTCAATTTGTTCCCTATATTGCATTAGTAGTGGTTCATCTTTTATAATATTGATGTTATGCCTATTTAATACCCTCTATGTAGAGAATTGATAATAAGATAGTCCACAAGAATGTTGAGAGTTGAGTGGAGATAGAAAATAAATGAGCATTCTCAAGACAATATACCATTGAAAAAACATGAAAATTCAAAGGATGCACGTCACCCCCGAGGATGTATAGGAGGTAGGTAGCAAAAAGAAATTAGAGTGGTAAAATCGTATTGCAACGGGAAATATTATCACAAGTAAATTTAGACATGCTACAACACTCTTTATTATAATGTCCTATGTTTATCTAAGCACCCCAAAGAAACCTAACAAGTTCAAAAGTTCAAATCAATAAAGGAAGAAAGCACCATAGATTTGAAAAGAAAAATTATTTAACCAATGTCTATGCTCCCTACTTAGGTTTCATCAATTTTTGATCCTCATTATTATTTGGGTGATGAGATTTATAGTAATCAACTTTTTTAATTAAGTTCCAACTCACTTTCTAATACTATGTGGCATTGTTTTAACATTCTTTTGAATACATGCTTTGTGACACTATTTAAATTCTTTTTTTGTTATGATGTTAATAGTTTTGACATTAGTTATTATTATAATGTTTCTTACATGAGTTGGATTTTTATGATGCATACATGAGGTGAACTTGAATGGATTATTATATAATTTTTTATCTATTGCAGTACTTTATGGGAGGGAAATTTGGAAGAATTGGCTTGTATGACCCATTTTAGAGGTAAGTCATAGTTTGGTGTTTTGGGGTCTGAAATCAAAAAGAGTCTATTTGAGGCATCAAATGGAATTTTTGGGGTAAAAAATTTAGGAGCTTATCTCCATCTCCTCAACCTAATCTACACACCATAAGCTTTCTAATGGTAAAAAAACCACCTCAATCATAGTTCATATGTGAAATTTATGCCTATTGCAAGTTGACTTACCATGTTGACCACCATGGTGTCAAGTGGAAGCCATATCAATCCCATTATTCACACATGTGGGACTAGTCATATGTGGACTTTTACGAATATTCTAGAGGGTCCAAAATCCTAACCTTAATTGTGGGTTAAAGCATGCCAAACCCTAACCCAAACCTTAGATGGTATTAGGAAACATTAAATATTGATCCACTACGAAAGGAAGAGGTTCCTTTTTTTGGTATTATTATTGCTCCATAGTTGAGAAAATCATCTAGGAGTAGAATATTCAAGCATATCAAAGGAGGTAGAAGATTTTGTAGCAATATTGTCTATAACAACTCCATAGTGTTGAGAATGTGGTACATTATTTGCATGTTTATCTCTGCATGTTGTTTGTATGTGTTGAGGGGGTTGGCTAAGCTCCCTTTTCCTACAAGTTCAAGTATGAAGCTCTTGAAAAACAATTTTGGGTTATTTTTCTCTATTTTGGTGTTTTTTAGCTATTGGTAGTTTACACATTGCAATCTAAATCTAGTTAAAGAATTAAGGTTGTAATCTAATTTGTGTTTACATATTGGGGGTTTGGATGATGTAGAATCCTATATATTATATTGTAAATGGTGAATTTAATATATTGATAAAGTTAGAGATGTTGCTCTAAGATTTGTTGGTTTTCCTAATTAAGGGTTTCTAGGAGAAATCTCTCTATCATGTATGTATGTTTTCTATTTTGATTAAGAATATATTTTGATTCGTTGTAAAGGTTTAAAACTTACACATATTAGTGACTGTCTCTTTATTTTTACCACATCATAACTATGAAAATGATCTGAATGGAAATTCACCCATGTTGTTTAACCATGGTAATGTAACTAAAGGCTATAAATAACTCACCCATGGTATTTTCCCACCCATGGTATTTACCCATGGTAATGTAAATAAAAATCACTATAAATAACAAGTTTCTTTGTAAGAGGATAGATTCGTCCACAACAATGTAGTGATCAAATGTTTTGATTCAATTAATTGTTTTCTTGAATGGGTATCTTTGAGTTGTTTGTTGAAATATATTCATTTCATATTTTGAATATTGTGTGGTTTATTTTTCTCTCTCGATGTTCAAGTCTCTAAGATCTTGGACCCAAGATTTGGATAAGTGGTATGGGGTTATGGCTCATGGAAATTCGGGTTTCAAAACAGTTGAGACATGGTTTGATCCCAATCATGTGCATGTAGAGGGTTTCAAAACCATTTGCTTTGTTGAATACCAAGCTAGTGAGGGCTTTCACAGGTTTCATGCTCTGGCCTGTGCACATGGGGTGTTTAGGGTTCCTGAATATCTCTTTTTGGATGAAGAGGATCCTGTCCCTGGATTTCCCTCCTTTCTTGGCAGCCCTACCACACATCCAATTGTTGCCAATGTCTAAGGAGTTTTCCATCGACGTATAACCCTCTTCCAACATCATCATCTCTAGCCATTGTGCCTGCAACACTGACAATGCACTTTCCAAAAGGAGGCCATAGTCGGAGCTTGTAGATCACAACTCCCTAGAAAATCCCTCGTCCATGGCAGAATAGGTCACTAGGATCCATAAGAACTGGGCATACTTCCACATGAATTTCCTCCTCTCTGGCATCCTTGCTTTCAACTTCTCTCCAACCTGATCTCATTTTCTCTCCTTGTTGGGCTCCTAGGGGGTGGGTATTCCTTTATCTATTGAGGAGGGAGAACCTAGTTCTTTTCGATAGAACATACAACAATTTGGAGGTCTCGAGGATTGAAAGTAAGACTGCGAAGAGGTTTGGTTCACTGTAAAAAAAAAGAGGCTCTTGTTATTTTTGCACCGGAAGGTTTTCGAAAAGGAGGCCTAACGAGGATTAAACCCATATTGACCTTATGCCATGGTTACCAAATTCGGTTGTACTGCCGAAAAAAATCCGGAAATTCGCCAGTTCGATTCGATTTGCGAATTAATATGTCAATTCGAGTTCGGTACGATGCCCTCAATATTAGGTTCATAGATTAATATATTAAGATCATTGCAGATTTCTAATTGTAATCGGCGATTCTAACTTTTCATTTACTGTTCAAAACATCTTTTGGATCTATGAAATGACATGAGATTATGGTTAATAAATGATATGCAATAAGAATTTTACAGAATTTTTTCAGCAGGTTTTTAGTGAAGTATTTAAAAATCTATAATTAATAATGTAAATAATTTAAATTTGTAGATTTATCAAATTTAAACAAACATATTTTAATTAGTAGAAATATTGCATGAGTTATATTAATGAATGGAATTTTGTTTTTAAAGTGGATTTTCTTGATTGAGATTTTGAATAAGTATTAAACTACACATATTAACATTTTATATTATTTTGAATAAGTATTAAATTATATTGATTAACATTTTGTATTATACAAAATAATAAATGTTGTTATAATAAATTATAAATTAGAGGTAGATTTGATTTGATAAATGAATAATTAGCAATTAATAATATAAGTGTATATTTTAAAGAATGTTTGCACACAGTTAATATACCATTTCATTATGAACATAAAATACTTGATAATGTGGAATTTATGTGGTTCATTGTAATATATATATTTTTTGAAAATTCACTTTATATTATCATATAATTTATGGTGTAGGTGGATAAATAAATCAATAGAAAAATTATTAAAACCTACTATTCTACTTGCTATTCTAAATATAAAACTAAGTTAATTGGTCCAATATATAATTTTATTTACAATATTTATAATTGAAACAATTTTAAAAGATTTTTTTTTGTTTTCAATGTTATAATTGTACATCTGAATGATTTAAAATAATGGAATAAGAGATATACTGCCCAAATTTTTCCATATTGCATCTTAAGTAACTAATTTTTTTTAGTACATAATGAAATTTGAACTTGGTAACTATGCCTCAGAGCGGACGAGGAGGTGTGGAAGTTAGTTTCATCCAGAGGCTTACATTGAGCTTCTAAAAGCGCCATGGATCGATATATCACCATATATACTACAGAAGCTAGTGGGTGTACACAACAATTGTTACAAGCGGATTGAATGAGGGTCTGACTTCTAACTCTCATAATGTCTAGCAACTTCAACAAAACCCTCAGGATTTGGGACGTCAAGACCATGAACAAAAAAATATCATACCTTCCCACGCCAATCCCGTCACAGTCGTGATAGATCAACCATCATCTCTAGCAGCGATGATGGCTCCTGCAAGATTTGAGATTCTGCAGTTTATCCATTTTGGATTACTGAAATAATAAGTTACTCGGTCAACCCAACTCTAGCTTTCGTGAGTCTGTCTGTAACATTCTTCATGTTCCTCTTCTTTAGATCTCGTGTCGTAGAAAGCCTCAAGAGTGGCATCGATAAGGGGGACGTCAATAGGCTCCGAGAGGTCCAAAAGCTTTTCAGCCATGGCATTCTTTCAAGAATACAAGGCAAGCCAAAATTGCAGGGTGCATGTTTCCATTTAAAGTCTACTTCGGAGGTCGAAACCCTTGAACTGACCTCAATTCTACAACTGATGCTTGTTTGATTATCCTCATTGAGGATAAAACTCCCGTACTTTCCTTCGTTGAATTTTCTCCCAATGGGAAATTCATTTTGTCTACCACCCTCGATGACACCTTGAAGTTGTGGAACTACTCGATAGGGGGCATTATAAAAACCTACACTGGTCAGATGAGCAAGGCGTACTTCATGACTTCGACATTTTCTATTATTAATGGAAAACTATATTACCAGTCCTCAACAACGGCAACAGGGGCTGCAATGCCAATGCAGTCTGCTCCTTAGTCTCAACTCTCAATGGAGAAATTCAGACATGACACCTCATTTGAAACTTATAAATCTACGTACGAAGATTTGTCAGTGCGATATTTTGTCTCTACACCTCAACATTGGAATCTATATGGCAATTCATTGGTTACAGTTTACGCCAATCAGATGTTTCTATCTTTAGCATGACTTACTAAAATGGGACGAGTTCATTACAACTACTTTTTGTCATGTTAATCGGTGCCACCTTTCCAACAACTTATTTTTCTAATGCATTTTTTTGGAAAATTGGTTGAGGAGGGGGAGGTTTTGCATTATGGATTTCTTACCTGCTTGCGTAAGTTGGGGAGAATATTATTTCATGGCTCATTCTTCCTAGCGACAATAAGTGGGGCTGAGTTTCTCATTCGCTATGGTCATAGTTGTTTAGTACTTGATCATTTTACAAGTATCCCATGTTTATATGCTTTTATGGATATTTAAGTATCCCATGTTTATATACTTTTATGGATATACAGATAAATGGGAAATGTTTAGTTGATACAATTATGTATAACTTCAAATCAGAAGATAGAGTTGTCGGGGTTATCTGATGTTCCGATGCCATCAGTGTAACCTCGAGCGCATCACATCTTAGAAGAAATAAAGATAAGCCATCATATTTCTACCAGGAAGATTGACAAGCGAACTCAAGGTCCATTTGCTAGGCCATGCACTATTAGTCTCACAGTCGGCCCACAAGAATTAAAGGATATATTTATCCTTAGACCCTCATTCATCATGCTTCAAGCCCACGGTTATGGGTCAACCACACAAAAACCCTTTGCCAACGAAGTCCATTTGCTCGGCCACACACTGTCAACCTCACAATTGTTCCACAAGAAGTATAGAGTATCTCTATCTTTGACTCTTCGTTCATCATGGTTATGAGTCAGACACACAAAACCCTTGCCATCGAAATCCATTTGCTTGGCCACACACTATCAATATCACAGTTGGCTCACAAGCATTACATGGTATCTCTATCTTCGGATTTTCGTGTATCATGATTATAGGTCATCCACAAACCTTCGGTTATGGGTCAACCACACAAAATCCTTGACTTCAAAAACACTTGGTCATTCACAACTCATCTTCGACAAAATCTCTTCAGAGAGAACAACACGCAATAGGGACCATTGCTTCATAAGGGTGGAGGAATGATCAAAATGGAAATCCACTCATGGTGTTTAACCATGGTAATGTAACTAAAGGCTATAAGTAACCCACCCATGGTATTATTCACCTATGGTATTTTCCCACCCATTGTATTTACCCATGGTAATGTAACTAAAAACAACTATAAATAACAAGCCTCCTTTTGTAAGAGGATAGATTCATCCACAACAATGTAGTGGTCAAAAGTTTTGATTTAGTTAATTGTTTTCTTGAATGGGTATCTTCGAGTTCATTTGTTGAAATATATTCATTTCATAATTTGAATATTGTGTGGTTCATTTTTCTCTTCCGAGGTTCAAGTCTCTAAGATCTTGGCCCCCAAGATCTTGATCAGAAAAAGAAAGGTCATAGCATAGACTTGCTCTTCTAGTTGGGTTTTCTCCCATATTGGGTTTCCTAGGTCACATCTTGTATTAATTTGTGCGGGTCATGTTTTCATTTTGTTTTTTCTTTCATTCTTTTCTATTTTAATTATTTCCATAATTTCGAGCACTATGCCAATAACACTAAATCTAAAATGTAAGGTAATATTGTAAGCTTAATTGTGATAGAATATTCCAATAGAATATCCACATTAGTTTATAAATCATGAAATGTAATAAATTTTGAAATGAAAAGAGAAAACTAAACCTTTAATCTATTTGCATCCTTCAAATTGTAACTTTCTCTACCTTTAAGAAATAAGGGTAAGTAGTTTCTATTTCTTAATTTTCAGAGTAGAAATAATAATGCCAAACATTAGTTCTCTATTAAATCATCCTTTGTAAGATAAAAAACTTTGGGTACTATGAAACTATTACATTTTTGAAAATATTCTAAATCTAGATAATATCAATGTTATGTTATCTTGTTATTATAAAATTACTTTTTCTTGTTATGCTTTTTATTAATGTTCAAATGTACTTTGATTAGATAAATGATTAATTTAAAATTTCCTAGACTTTTTATGGATTTCTTTTACTAAATTTTCATTTGCATAATAAATTTATTTATCATGACTCGCATATATAAACACCATAATTTTTTAGTTTACTACTTTTAGAAATTATGTCATTTTACTACCTAGTATTATCCACAAGGTAGTGTCTTTCCAATGATACTTATATAAAATGAAATAAAACAATACATCTTTTCTAAAAAAAATATTAGATTATAAATGAAATCATTCCTGATATTCATATTCATAAGTCTTTCATCTTTTTGGATCTGTAACTTTACACTTGCAAGATGTTTCTTTATTAAATCATTCTCTAACACCTAAAAACTATGTTGGTATCAAATATTGATGCATTTTTGTCCATAATATAACTACAAAACTAGTTCATAGGAAAACTTCCTGAAGCTAGGACTTAACGTCTCTTACATTATACATGCACATAAGGACTTAACGTCTCTTACATTATAAATGCACATATGGAATTTTTTGTGTCAATCTTATCAAATCAAATATTTGAATACGTGTTTGATTTATTTAGTGCACAATTGTGTTGTACTAGATCATTTTGTTGCAAACTCACGCTGATGGAATTTTCTAATACTTGTTAGACTTAGGATTTGTGGAAGCCATAGATTAACAGTCTTATAAAACTAATTAATTAAATTATAAATTTCTATTATTTCAATAAATATTATTGAAATTATATGTTTTTAGAATTAATAAAATATAATAATAAATTGGGAAAGTGGAACTATTTTCCAATGATATTAATCTAAACAAATATCATGCAATATAATTAAATTTATAATTTAATTTTATTGGTCTATGTTATATTAATAATATTAAAATAATGTAATTGTTAAGTAAACCTAACACACTGTTACAAAACAATATAAATATTAATAATTTCAACACGGTATTTTAAAAACTTATTCAATTTATTTAAACAAAGTAAAAAACAATAATGTTACCAATAATTAGATATCTTAAAAATTTATCAATTCAGATAAAAAAAAATATTAATGATAACCAAAACCATTCTATATTCCATTACTAAATCATGATACATAAATAAAGAAAAAACATAATATGTGAAGACAAATACCATTGCCACAAAATTATGATTAAAGTCATGCTTTTATGAACACAAAAAACCAATAATGAGAGTGCACATGTATTATAAGTTTCCTATTAAGCCAATGGCCTATTACATGAGAAGATGCATTGCGTTGGCCCTTAACACATTTGATTCACTGATTCCATAATGTATACATAGTTTAAAAAGAAGACAGAGACATCATGCACTCTCTTCAAAGACTTTATTCTTGATGTGATTATGGTAGGATTCAATGAAGCATTCATTTTTAATGTAATAAGGGTATTTATTTTTGTAGAAATAAGTGTATTGATAATAATAGTAAACCATAAAAATATTAATTATTACCAAAATCATAGTATATTAATAAAACAATATAATGTAGGGAGGTAAATACCATTGCTAGAAAATTATGATTAAAGTCATTTACTTTCCTGAACACAAAAAAAACAATAGTGAGAGTGTACATGTATTATAATTTCCCCTTTATGCAAATACATTTTGTGGGAAGATGCATTGTATTGACAAATATTTGATTTCACTTATTAGTCCCTGCCTTAGCATGGGACTATAGCGATCGATATCGATCCAATTTCATATTAATTTGGGCATACCGAATCATTTAACCAATGTTTTAAATAAACATTTCGTCGTTTCTTTTGTTTTATCCAAAGTTTAGAATTTGACCTCTTATTGGAGACCTCACGTGTCCCAAGGCAATGTTAGAGATCCAAAGAATTTTTATCCAAAGTCTGAAAGGAAAACAAAAGTAAAGGGAGGTACTTACCTTTCGTTAAAGTTTGATGTCTTGTGTATTAATAGATAGAAACTTTAACCAAACTTTGATGTCATGTGTATTACACATTAATTCATATGAAATGCAAGACACTTTAACCAAAATTTCATGTTAAATCGTGTCGCACGGCAGAGAAAAACTCTTTCATGTTAGCCTTTTTCCATGTGCATGATGGCTCTTTGACACGCCATGGAGCCTGGAACAAGACTTGTCTCTAATCAACTTCACCACTGGTCTCTAATATACCTGCTTCACCACCCACTTGCTTCTAATCTATTGCTTTGATTTACAGTTTGATAGGAGTGCAACAAAGCAAATAACCTATCCATTCCACTGCTTTACATTATGGTTTGATAGTTCAATATGGTTCACTACACTGATCTGTGTCTTCAGTTAACACGACGATGGCAGTGGCTACCACCTTTTCCCACATTGTCTGTTGTCAGAGGCCTCAAGATTCGGCTGCCAAATGCCGCTCAGTTATCGTGGGAACCGTTAGGAGAGCTACGGAGTGGAAACATTGGGGGCTCAAGACTCGCACTGCAAAGACGGTGGCATTGTTCTGGCCCAAAGAATAGGCAGCTGCTTCTCCTAAGAAGGAGAGGACAGGTCGGGTGGCCGTGCAGGAGGAGAAGCCCAAGGTGGAGGATGGCATTTTCGGGACCTCCAGAGAGATTGATTTCACCAAATCCAACGAGCTATTATGGTTTGACAGTTCAATAGGAGTGAAAGAAAGTAAAGAACGTAACGACCTTATACCAAAGAATGAAAGAAAGCAGGGATTGCAACAAAGTAAAGAACAGAATAACCTTGTACCAAAGAATGGAAGAAATAACCCTACAACAAAGAGCGACTGCTCCGAAGAAGAAATGAGCTTGTAGCAGAGAAGAAATAAGACCCTATCAAACTCTTTCACAAAAGAAAAAATGGTAAGTTAGCACAGTTCATAAATTCTGAAACAGAAATTGATAAGTAAATTAGGCATATATTTTTCTTGTAGTCTGTACATATAATGCATTTATATTTTCCTTGTAGTGTGTACATATAATGCATTTCTACAATAATTGAATGATTCAAAGACAGTGGAGAAGAATTCGGTAAGTTGGGCATAATTCATGTATTTTCCTTCTCATCAGTGGATATAATTCATTGATTCAAAGAAATTAGATATATAATTATGAACAAATACATGCAAAATTTAGATAATTATGAATAAATACATGCAAACTTAGACTTGGGAGGAGGTTTTACTATTCAGGTCGCTTGCCAGTATTTTCATTCTCTCAGAGTTTACTTCTTGTCTGAGTTGCGCGTGCTATTACAGAGTGTCCAGTTATCAGACAATTTTACTCTAGGGGGGTTTTCCAAGTTCCAGCGGATGACGCTCTCTCCCGTTCCAGGTAATTCATGATCATGACACCTCTTTTATTAATTCGCTCCATGACCGGGTTTCCTGGTATCTTATTAGGTTTAATTCATGAATTGAAATTCTTTTCGCATGTTGCGCTCTCCAGATAGCAGAAGGTGTACTATTCAATACCTAGTTCCAGATAACCTGAACCCTTGCCATAGGTAAGATGAATGCACCCATTTTTGCTTTACGGTTCATTATCATTGATACACATGATTATTTTAGGGTTTTCACCTCACACTGTTCCGTTCTCAGGTATGCTTCCACTGGGGTTCGGGAGTCTGGCAGCTTCTCAACACTGATATCCTTGGCTTCACAGGTGCTCTTTACTGACTTACTTGCAGCCTTACGGCGGGTTAAAGAATTATAGGAAGAGGGTTTATATTCTTATGTTATACCGAACTAAATAGTTTGTAACTTTGCATTTTGCAACATTGAGTTTTGGACAGCTCGTGTAAATATTTATCCAGCAGGGGAGAGACGATCCGGTCGAACCCTTTCTTTAGGTAACGGGGAGGGCAATCTGCTTGCTATGCTTTAGCTACCTCCTTTCTTTCCAGATGTAAGCAGAAGCAAAACCTTCTTTCTGGCTATGCTTTAGCTACCTCCATATATTGATGCAGGTGTTAGCAAAGGGTGCGTTGAGAGCCGATCCCGTCGAACCCTTCTTTCTTTTCTGAAGAAAACCACTGTAGCAACAGAATAGACAACCACTGCCATTGAACACTTTCATTTCTGAAGCAAACCGCTAAAGCCATTGATGCTGCTTCTCTAGCAGCTAGACTCGAACCCTTTCTTAGGTATCAAGGATATCCTGAGTGTGGTAGTGATCTAGCATTATTTATCATTCCAGACAGGCAACTGTCTAAGAGTGAGTTGAGTTCAGGGTTAACCTGGGTTCAGGGTTAAACCTTTTAATGTTGGACATTCAAAAGAGACAGAGGTAAAGACGTAAAGCCGTTGGGTATGCATGAAGGATGAGAGGCAGGCAGCTGGTAAAGTTGTGGGCTCCACGACAGTCTACGTGTTTGAAATATGTTTTATGTAAGTAGTTAAAACTCCGTACTCTTGTAGGTGTCGAGTTTGATTCCAGGGAAGACAGACCCTAAAGTTACAGGTTAATGAAAACTCGAAGACGATATAGTTAATGTGATCTGCGCTCGAGTGCTTACAAAGTTCTTATTGTGAGTTCTGACTATTTGTTTTCTTGAAGGATCGTTTTGAAAAGATATATTGTGTAGCATATGGGACGATGGAAATGCAGGTGAACGACGTAAACTGTGCTTATGTGCTATTTATTTTGTAAAATATCGAAATAGCGGTTCCGAATCTCTGAGATAATGTTAATTTTTGCTTTTGGATAAGGCTAGCATGTGAAGTCGTATGTTCTATTGAAACAATAAAAATATTGGTACATAATCTTAGGAACACTGAGATTGCCAGTTATTTATGAGAAGTCTCTACGCAGTGTTTTAAAATATTGATGCAGGTGTTAGCAAAGGGTGCGTTGAGAGCCAATCCCGTCGAACCCTTCTTTCTTTTCTGAAGCAAACCACTGTAGCAACAAAATAGACAACCACTGCCATTGAACCCTTTCATTTCTGAAGCAAACCGCTAAAGCCATTGATGCTGCTTCTCTAGCAGCTAGACTCGAACCCTTTCTTAGGTATCAGGGATATGCTGAGTGTGGTAGTGATCTAGCATTATTTATCATTCCAGATAGGCAGTTGTCTAAGAGCGAGTTGAGTTCAGGGTTAACCCGGGTTCAGGGTTAGCCTTGTAATGTTGGACATTCAAAAGAGACAGAGGTAAAGACGTAAAGCCGTTGGGTATGCATGAAGGATGAGAGGCAGGCAGCTGGTAAAGTTGTGGGCTCCATGACAGTCTACGTGTTTGAAATATGTTTTATGTAAGTAGTTAAAACTCCATACTCTTGTAGGTGTCGAGTTTGATTCCAGGGAAGACAGATCCTAAAGTTACAGGTTAATGAAAACACGAAGACGATATAGTTAATGTAATCTGCACTCGAGTGCTTGCAAAGTTCTTATTGTGAGCTCTGACTATTTGTTTTCTTGAATGATTGTTTTGAAAAGATATATTGTGTAGCAGATGGGACGATGGAAATGCAGGTGAACGACGTAAACTGTGCTTATGTGCTATTTATTTTGTAAAATATCGAAATAGCGGTTCCGAATCTCTGAGATAATGTTAATTTTTGCTTTTGGATAAGGCTAGCATGTGAAGTCGTATGTTCTGTTGAAACAATAAAAATATTGGTACATAATCTCAGGAACACTGAGATTGCCAGTTATTTATGAGAAGTCTCTACGCAATGTTTTAAAATATTGATGCAGGTGTTAGAAAAGGGTGCGTTGAGAGCCGATCCCGTCGAACCCTTCTTTCTTTTCTGAAGCAAACCACTGTAGCAACAAAATAGAAAACCACTACCATTGAACCCTTTCATTTCTGAAGCAAACCACTAAAGCCATTGATGCTGCTTCTCTAGCAGCTAGACTCGAACCCTTTATTAGGTATCAAGGATATCCTGAGTGTGGTAGTGATATAGCATTATTTATCATTCCAGACAGGCAGCTGTCTAAGAGCGAGTTGAGTTCAGGGTTAACCCGGGTTTAGGGTTAGCCTTGTAATGTTGGACATTCAAAAGAGACAGAGGTAAAGACGTAAAGCCGTTGGGTATGCATGAAGGACGAGAGGCAGGCAGCTGGTAAAGTTGTGGGCTCCACGACAATCTACGTTTTTGAAATTTGTTTTATGTAAGTAGTTAAAACTCCGTACTCTTGTAGGTGTCGAGTTCGATTCCAGGGAAGACAGACCCTAAAGTTACAGGTTAATGAAAACTCGAAGACGATATAGTTAATGTGATCTGCGCTCGAGTGCTTGCAAAGTTCTTATTGTGAGCTCTGACTATTTGTTTTCTTGAAGGATCGTTTTGAAAAGATATATTGTGTAGCAGATGGGACGATGGAAATGCAGGTGAATGACGTAAACTGTGCTTATGTGATATTTATTTTGTAAAATATCAAAATAGCGGTTTCGAATCTCTGAGATAATGTTAAATTTTGCTTCCGGATAAGGCTAGCATGTGAAGTTGTATGTTCTATTGAAACAATAAAAATATTGGTACATAATCTCAGGAACACTGAGATTGCCAGTTATTTATGAGAAGTCTCTACGCAGTGTTTTAAAATATTAGTTATAATATTGTACAATACTAATGTAAATGCTTGTTTGCTGATTTCAATGTCCAGATGAAATCTTTATAATAGTTCCGAGGAGATCACTGATGTAAATCCTCGGTCGCTGATTCCAACGTCAGATAAAATCGTCACGATACTTTTTAAGAGAAACTTATTTTATAAGAATTAGTTAGATGGAGTCATTATTACATATACTGGTCAATAATCTTCTATACGAAATACTTTGCTTCTTGATATTCCTGCCGATCGATTTAAAGATCAGCTTTTGTGCGATAAATATTGTGAATTTGATGACTCGGTCCACTTCCGTGCGCATTGCTATTATTCATCATTTTCCATAGAAGCAATTCTGGAATTTTTACATACAGGAAATTATTATATTTTACTAATAATTAGTGTAGATTTATTTTTCAGATTTTCATTAGTTTACACTTTGATGAATTTGATACCGTTGGATGCTTATTCTCGACAATATATTCTCCAGAGACATGTATTTTCTATGTATACCTGTCGAAGCTGTCACACGGATAATTTTTATTTTTAATCATTTCGTAAGAATCTTGCAGCGTAAATGTGCTAATAAAAAGGTTGTTTAAGGTTGCTTTCTTAAAAGTGAAACTAGAATATTTGACATTTTGTGGAACACCTGCAAACCCATGTTCGTTAGACAGTGAATGCTTTAGATTTTGCTTTGATCCGGAGTACTTTCCTTGGGAACGCTGTGGATGCTGGTGAATTCCACAATTACTCTGTCTAGTGACTGTAAAACTGATTTATGACACCTGAAATATTCATGTGGTTTGTAGTATGTAGGAATTGAACACTTCCGGCGTAAAATTATGTTACCTTAATCTGCATGTTGCATAGTGGTTAATTATCATAGTGTTGTGTAAAGCACCTAATATTGTGAAAAAGTTTTAACCTGGTATGCATACTGGCGTGAATAGTCACATATCCAAAAATACGGCAAAACACTCTGCTGTTTCTGCACCCAATTTACAATTTTGGATTGTTTTTCTTTCGATCCACGACTGTTTTTCTCCCTTGCGTCCAATGCAATAAGGAACTTTGCTCCTTACAATGTTGCAAATTCAAGTTCTCTGTAAATCTTGCAAGTAATAGGGTCGTATTGTACAATGCAGGACGCATAAGCTTTGGTAGGTCTATGATTCTTCTCAGAAATGTACGAATTGCAAAAGCGTGGTCACCTTTATAAAATTATGAGCTATTTCTGGCCATTGTCACAGAACACCTGTTATGAAGATTATAAAGCATAAAATAGTTGTGGTTCCTAAGCGAACTGATACTGATGGAGCCTGAGAATAATTCTACTCAGGTTGAGATACAGACAGAGGATCAAATGACAGGGAGCTACACCATTCCGAGATGTCTACAACAATTGCACCGAAGTATCACAAATTCATTGTCGATCCTTGCTGCATCCAATTATGTGGGAAACCAAACCCTCTTGCAGCACGAAATGTCTACGCGTTCATCTTTCTCTTTAAAGATTCGACCTTCTTTAAAGGGTCAGGACCTCCCTTGATTGGAAATAAAATTCATTTTTGTAAAGATTAAAATTTAAATCTTATTCTTTAGGGTTTTTCTGGTAAACGTTTCTTCACGCATGACGTTTTGTAAGGAGAAATTATTTAAAATTTCTTAGAAATTCGAGCAAGTAGATGGAGGCATTCGTGCCAAAGTAAACCCTAGGAATTTTTTTAAAGGAGGCGTATCAAAAGTAGTGGTCAGCGGCAAGGGTTAAGTTCGAGCTTTCCAGATTATTTGCTTTGAAAGCTTTCTCTGTGTTATCTTTCGCAAATTTACCGATATCTAGGGTTATTGGAAAGCATTTTTTAAACTTTAGCATCGCAATACACAAACATAAATAAATAATGTTGCAATTATAATTGAAATTCATTAATGGTTGAAGGGCGGGGTTGTATTGTTTAAACATATTCTGGTTTATCCATGATCTAGTGAATTGCTGATGCTATTTTAATTTTCCAGTCATTTCTGTTAAGTTCATAATAATATTTTCATCCACTGTTCCAAGTTTTGCAATTCGCTGTAGACCCCGGCAGGGACTACCACCACGACAATGGCTCCTTGTTCTATAATGTGGGTATTGTTTAAAAAAGATAGATCATGCACTTATATTTTTAAGGACTTTATTTTTAATGTGATTATGGTAGGACTGAATGAAACATTCATTTCTTAATTTGAGTGTCAAAAGTT
This sequence comes from Pinus taeda, assembly GCA_000404065.3. NCBI lineage: Eukaryota > Viridiplantae > Streptophyta > Pinopsida > Pinales > Pinaceae > Pinus > Pinus taeda. The sequence goes on from APFE030986445.1 coordinate 80,288, forward strand.
CTTAGATTGTTTCACTCATATAGTTATAACGTTTTGAATGATATATATATTAAAAATATATAAATATATCATATATTATATATATATATAAATATATATAATATATATATATATATATTATATATAATGTTATTAAAGTCTTATAAAGTTTATAAAATTTGTTGTGCTTTCATTATTTTTAAATATTATATAAAATTATTTTTTTTATGAAAATTTTGAAATTGAAATTTATGTTAAAGACATATTCAAGTGACAATGAAAAACACATTAGATTTTTTAAAGTCTTTCTTTCTTATTTTTTGTCTCTCTTAGTGATGTAAAATATTTTTTGCCAACCATCATGGATGTACGTATTAGATGCAAAGGTTTATTGGACATTCAAAAAAAACACTATGGATGAATTGGATGTTGAATATTTAGATGAATAATGTGAACACTAACTCTATACATATTTTTCAACACTCATCAAGCATCAAACATATATGTGAACAAGTGTGTGAGATTATGAAAGTAGATGATGGGACTAGATTTCTTAACTCTTCTAATGTTATATTATATATGTATGGATGCCATGCAATGGATGTGCTTTTGTTTACTTGCTCTAAATAGAATCTAGACAAAGATCGAAAACGATTGAAGTATTTATATTATGTATTTACTTTTGGCATAAAATCCACCCTCTTTATCTAAATTTCATATTAATTGAAGTGAGTGGAAAGTTTCTTTCCTCACATTAGTTCTAATAATCTTTTAAATTTTATTTATTTATGTAGTATAATATAACATTATACATCATGGAAGAAGTTTACTATGATCACAAGTTACCATAATGGTGAAATATGTTTGGGTCCTGTCCAAAATTGAAGTGTTCCCTTTATTTTAAGGGCCCCACATAGACATCATGGAAAGTCATTGCTATCACCAACACCACTACCCTCTCTTTGAAACTAATGTGTGCTAGATCCAAGGGGGAAGCCCTAATGACTTGAAGCAAAAATCCATCAAAACCAATAATAGGAAACTTCAACGATGCAATAGAAACTCGCTACAATCTATAATAAAACTTATATTTATGTATGTTTAAACCTCAAACAAGTATGCATACATTCCAAATTTGTGAGGATACTTCAAATCAACACTTAAACTTCACAAATTTGTGATAATTTTCTCTTTAATATGCAAAAAATAATTGTAGTTCTACCACTTGTATGTTAGGATTCTAGCCTCGTTAACCCCTAAAAGATAGACAATATGTTTTTATATAAAAGAGGTTTTCATTAGTAAATAAGTCTATTTTTAGTGCGAACACAACTATTGTAAGAGGGATTACTAGAAGGTTCCTCTTACTAGAAAGTTCCTTCACTATATTGTTCTAGAAGGATATAACATAATATATATAGATTACAAGCATTGTAAAAGGGGTCATGAATAATTATTTTAACTGAGTTGTGCTCTATTAAAGGTTGCTTCCTTAAAGAGGAAAGTGAATGTTGTTTTACTAATAATCAAGGTATCTTATTTTGGCTACTATTATCATTGCACTCATTGTTTTTATTACTTCATGTTAATTATATAGAGATTATTTTCTTTATGCCCTAAATATTTCTATTGGTTACACTACAAGTGGTATTAAAGAAAGTTCCTATAACCTATTTTTTAGAATTTTTTTCTAGAAATTCTTTTAGGCTAAAGACATTTTCTGATGTCTATAATAAACCATAGTGATATGTCATTATGCAACTAAAACTATTCTATGTGTCCAATTCTTGAAATCTAATTCTAGCACTTGTACCTAAGGTACTTCTATATGTCTCATGAAATTCTTGAAGATTTCATAGTCTGAAAATTTCTAGACAAGAAGATATAGCAAACATACCAGGCTTACCTATTTAAAATTTATTTCATAACTATTCACAAACCTTAATTTCCATAGGGTATAGCTCATAAATCATAATGAAGAAAATTTTGAAAATGAAACCAATAGAGATATCTCCTCATATGGTCCCAGATTCACTTTCTGAAGCCTCAGAGAAAACAATTTATAGCACAAATGCCAAACTAACCTATTTGAGACTGATTTATGGAGTATACAAAAACCCTAACTTCCTTGAGTCATATCTCCTAAAATATAGAGAACCAAGATATGTAACTTGAACTATAGATTTACCACAATTTAGCCTCAATATAATCCAAGTTTCATAGTTTGAAATATCACATAAAAAAGTTTTAGTGAAAATTTTGAACCAACCTATTTGAGATAGAATGTAGGAGCATTCAAAAACCTTAATTTCCTTGGATCATATCTCTGAAATTGTAGTGAAGAATTATTTGAAACTTGAGCTAGGGATTTCCTAGATGTCTTCTCAATCTTCTCCAAGTTTTACCATCTAAAACCTCCCATAAAAAAAGTTATACTGAAAATTCCATGACGACCAACTTGAAGTAGCTCTAATACCAAATTTTATGATCCTTGCACTTTAAAAAGGATAATAAATAATAAAACTCTTTGAAGGGGAAATCTTTTAAAATAAATATAATGAATCGAAACAAATTTTGATGACTAATACTAGTCTCCTTAATAATAATATATATAATTAATAATATATAATATATATATATATATATTTAATATATATAATATATATATATAATATATAATGAAAAAGGTACAACTCTCAAAAAATAAAAGAAGAGATAGATAATGACTTCAAAATAGCCTTGACGGGAACCTACTTAAATACACAAACGAAAAGTCCTTGAGGATTCAAAGAAAAAAAATTCCTATTAATAAATAGAGTCTAAAGGGTCACAATATAACAGAGCCGACATAACAAGAATAATTAAGGGCACAACCAAATAACAATAGTGGCTTCTATGGGGCACAAAGAATAACAATAATGAGGACACAGTGCACAAAAGATAAGGGGCTACACTAAAACAAGAGGAACACTAGTGTTATAAGGGACCTAACAGCCCCCCCTTTAAAAAAGTGTTTCCTCACACTTGAGTATTCTCGAATGCTTCTTATAAAATTATCATCCTCCCATGGGAATCTCCTGCGGGAAGTTCTTGCCACTGAGTGATACTCTGAAAATTGAAATCGATTTCGGTCAGCTTCAAGTTCTTGTGTCTGTGACACTTCAGGTGTCTAATAGATTTTCCCTCTTGTCAAGTTCTGGAAATCTGTTTGAACGAGAATGATGTAGACATGAGCTTGAAGGGAAAAAGATCGAACTTATTCCAAAAATCTAAAACAAGTTACAAGCAAAGGAATGGGATCCTTTAGCTATCAATTTACAAGCTTTCTAGATAGGATTTGAGCTAGGATTTAGGGATTGAGTAGTTTTGTAATTAATTCATGCATTTTTGATTTAGTTGAGATTCTTGAGGAAAATATAGACCATATTAGATATTGTTTAAGATTAGGCAAATTTGATCTAGTGTTTTAAGGATCTGATTGTTAGGATGGAATAGTATTTATGTAAGTTATGAATGACTGTAAAAGGATTTGGACTGATTTGATTAAGTTGCAAAATAAATATATTGCTGTGTATTTGCATGTGTAATTGGTCAATCCTGGAGGTGTTGCTTCCCTCCAAAGTATCTCTGTGTATAATTGAATTTCCAGTTTGGCTTAAAAATTCAGAGTTCTATTTGATCTGGTGTGTTCACATTTAATCTTTGTTTGTTGTGTATTAGCAACTGCGAGGGTGGAAGTGTACATATTTCTTAATCAGGGTTGAAGCACCACACTCATTCCTAACCATTGATTTCATTATCAATGCCTTATGTCACAGTCAACAGCGAGGGTTGGCCCTGGTTTTAACCTATGTACTAATAGAAGTCCCGCAAGCTGTAGGATCTAATGGCCTCTATTATCCAATGAATATCAGGTCTTAAGATGATCGGGTGTTAATCTCAAATCCGGACTCGAAGTTTTATAAATTGAGGACTTATTAACTTTATTGGCTCCGTGAGGGCGATAAGCGTCGCGCAAATTCCCATGCGATACCACAGTGACCGTTGGATCACTGATCACTGATGACTGTTGGATTAACCTCGGACCACATCATTCATGAATGAATGAACCTTGGCCTGGAGGAATTTCAAAATCTGATGTACGATACGAGGATCGCCGATAATATCGCATCGCATCATCCTTGAGTAAATGAACCCTACCTGGTGAGCTTGCGATTGCGATGTGCGATGCTTAGAGGATTGTAAAAGAATTTGTCATTGCGGCTATAATTTAGCAGAATAGCCAACTTTGAAGGTAGATGACTGATACTTCGTAGGAAATCCAAGAAGAAATTCCTCCTGAACTTGCTGAAATCATTTATGGGTTTGAACGATTGTCCATTATGCCTGCACCTCGACCACCATTTGTGGTATCAGAGCAGCCTATTGACACCGAACATGATCCCAAGGATAAAAAAAAATAAACCCAACATGGCTTTTAGAGTTGGAGGAAGAGGTGGTGGTCAAAGAAGAGGATGACCAATTGAAAATGTTGAAGTGTTGGAAGCTATGCAACAGATGCAAGCTAGATTGGAAGCAATGGAAATGGGAAGAGATGCAGATGCTGGGGATGTCAGTGAACCTGAAGCTGGAGCTGCAGAAGATGACGAACTTGCAAATGTAACTCCTGAAATGAGATTCTTTAGGTCGGTATTGAGATCCACATCTAAGCCTAGACTTGAAGTCTCAATCTACAGAGGAAGCTTAAGCCCTGAGGAATTGATAGATTGGATAAATGACATGGAGAAATTCTTCGATTATGAAGAAACAGATGAAGGAAAGAAGGTGAAGTTTGCTATCACGAAACTAAAATGACATGCAACACTTTGGTGGAATGGAGTGTAGATAGAAAGAAGAAAACTTGACAAACAACCAATTAAGAATTGGAACAAGATGGTGGAAAAACTAAAAAGTAAGTTTCTGCCAAGTGACTATCAACAAAAATTATTTAGGCAGATGCAAAATCTTAGACAAAGGTCTATGATAGTAAAGGAATACACACGGGATTTCTACAAAGTGAGTATAAGAGTAGGACAAATCCAAGATACAGATGAGAAGGTTGCCAGATATGTGAATGGTCTTAGAATGGACATTCAAGATTAGATAAGTGTATTGTCTCCTAAAAAAATAGAAGAGGCTTATCATATGGTACTGAAGGCTGAAGAAAAACTCATGAGGAAGCAGTCTGCCAGAAATAGAGGTACTTTCTGATGAAGGGGAAGAAAAGGTGGTAGAGGAAGATCTACAATGCCTGGAGATGGATCTAGTAGCAACTTAAGTCAACATGCATCCATAGGAGGTGATGCAAGTGGCACAATGAGTTTTTCTAGAGGAAGAGGAGGCAGAGGTAGAGGAAGAGAAGTTAGATGTTACAGATGTAACAAGCTGGGACACAAAGCTTATGAGTGTCTAGAAAATATAGGAATGAATTAGAGGAATGCAATTGTTGAAAAAAATGAAGGGGAAGCAACAAAGGTAATAGACGAAGAGAATGTAACAGAGAAAGGGGAATCTTTGGTAGTCAACAAAATTTTGTTAAAACCAACTACGGAAACTGTTGAACCCGCACAAAGGAAAACCTTGTTTAGGACTGTGTGTAAGGTTCAAGGTAAGTGTTGTCAGATGATAATAGATAGTGGTAGTACAGATAATTTTGTCTCCATATGAGTGGTGGAGAAGTTGAAATTGAAAACAAAGAAACATCCAACACCTTACAAGGTGTCATGGATTCAAAAGGGGTATCAATTGGTAGTAAATGAGCAATGTGAAGTGGAGTTGCTGTTGGGAAAATACATAGACAAAATTGTGTGCGATGTGATGCCTATGGATGTGTGTCATATATTGTTGGGTAGACCATGATAGTATGACAGAGGAGCTATGCATGATGGAAAGAAGAACACATATAAATTTAGAAAAGATGGTTTCAATCATACATGCTGCCACTAGAGGAAGAGGATACATCGAAGAAACCTCATCCAAAGACCCTTTTACTGAGTGGAAAGGAATACTTACAGAAGATGGAAGAAGATGAGGGAAGTTTTGTGTTGGTTTGCAAACCCTAAGGTAATAATTACTTCCACAAAAGTTTCTGATTTACCAATTGAAATTCAAGAGATGCTAGACAGTTATTGTGATATCATTGTAGATGATTTTCCTGATGAGTTATCACCCATTAGAAAAATCAATCATCACATAGATTTGAATCTAGGAGAAAATCTACCTAATAAAGTAGCGTACAGGATGACTCCCACAGAGAATGAAGAGATCAAGAAACAGGTTCAGGAACTATTAGACGAGGGGTTGGTTAGAGAGAGTTTGAGTCCTTATGCAGTGCCAATAGTGTTGAGCTCAAAGAAAGATGGAGGCTGGAGAATGTGCACTAATTCGAGGGAAATCAATAAGATAACAATCACGTATAGATTTCCTTTACCTAGAATCAAATATTTGATGGATTTTTTGAGTGGAGCTAGATATTTTACAAAGTTAGATTTAAAAAGTGGTTATCATCAAATCAGAATTAGATAGGGAGATGAGTGGGAAATTGATTTTAAAACCAATGAAGGATTGTATGAGTGGATGGTAATGCCTTTTGGATTGTTGAATGCCCCTAGTACATTTATGAGACTTATGAATGAAGTCCTGAAGGAATTTATTGGAAATTTTTTAATAGTATATCTGGACGATATATTAGTTTACAACTGTTAGGCCCCTATACTACTAGTGTAACCACTTATTATTATTAGTACAACCCACTTATTATATTGATGTACCCATGTAGTTCCCATATTGTTACTATTGTGCCCCATAGAAGCCCACTATTGTTATTATTGTGCCCTTACATTATTATTGTTATGTAGGCTCTGATTATGTTATGACCCCTTAGACTCCTATATATAGAAAGGAGGTCTTTTCATTTTGTATCATCCAAGAATTGTTCATTTATGTAATGCAAGGAGGTTGCCCCCTCGAAGAGGCTGAATTTTAAGGTGTTGATCTATATTTTCTATCCTTTTCTTGAGCTGGTTTCATAACATGGTACATACTCTGAGACTAACTTTGAGTCAGTATGATACATCCTCGATCATTTCTTCTTCTTCATAATTCGGACAAAAGCAGAGCAGAACAAAACAATTCAAGAGCAGAG
>APFE030986445.1:88723-105458 GCA_000404065.3 Pinus taeda
GGAGGACAAGAATTTTATACAAAAGCATCAAGAACTACTCAAGCATTGAGGACAACGCTTTTTGAAGGAGAGGGGCATGTTAGGCCCCTATACTACTAGTGTAACCACTTATTCTTATTAGTACAACCCACTTATTATATTGATGTACCCATGTAGTGCCCATATTGTTACTATTGTGCCCCATAGAAGCCCACTATTATTACTATTGTGCCCTTACATTATTATTGCTATGTAGGCTCTGATTATATAATGACCCGTTAGACTCCTATATATAGAAAGGAGGTCTTTTCATTTGTATCATCCAAGAATTGTTCATTTATGTAATGTAAAGGAGGTTGCCCCCTCGAAGAGGCTGAATTCTAAGGCGTTGATTTATCTTTTCTATCTTTTTCTTGAGCTGGTTTCATAACAACAACAGATCTAAGGAGGAACATGTGAGACATCTAAATTATGTCTTACAAAGGCTACAACAAGAAAAGTTACTGTTAAATTTAAAGAAATGTTCATTCATGAAGGAGGAGTTGGTGTATTTGGGCTTCATTGTTTCTGTTGAGGGTTTAAATATGGATCCAAAGAAGATCAAGACTATCATGGAGTGGCTTTCACCAAAAAGTGTCTTTGAGGTAAGAAGTTTTCATGGTCTTGCTAGTTTTTATAGGAAATTCATAAGGAATTTTAGTAAGATTAATGATTCAATTATTGACACAATAAAGAAGGACAAACAACCATTTAAATGGATTGTTGAAGCATAAAAGAACTTCCAGTTGTTGAAGAGAAAGATTACTAAGAAACCTATTTTTATTTTGCGTGATTTTAATAAACCTTTTCAAGTGAAGTGTGACACCTGTGGAGAAGCCATTGGAGCTGTTTCGAGTCAGGAGGACATGACTATAGCTTATTTTTGTGAAAAGCTGAATGAGACAAAGAAGAAATATTCTTCTTATGACAAGGAGTTTTATGCAGTGGTGCAGTCTTTGAAGAAGTGTAGACATTACTTGATTTCCAAGGAGTTCATACTGTATTTAGATAACCATGCATTACAGTACATTATGCAACAACCAAAGCTTAACCAAAAGCATGCCAAATGGGTAGAATACCTCCAAAGTTATAATTTTGTGTTAACACATATAACTGGTCAATCAAACAAAGTAGCAGATGCCTTAAGTAGAAAAAGATTTTTTGTTCAAGAAAGACAAATTCAAGTGTTGGGTTTTGATTTTATTAAAGAGTTATATGAGAAAGATCTAGATTTTAAAGAGGCATTTGAAGAATGTAGAAATCTTGTTTTGTTAGACAGAAGAAAGTAGTTGGATTATTTCCTAAAAGAGGAATTGTTGTTTAAAAGAAATCAACTGTGCATAACAAGTTGTTCTATGAGGGAGAATTTGATCAAGGAGAAACATAGTGGAGGACTTGGAGGGCATTTTGGTTCTGACAAGACTTGTGAACGATTGAACAGGTTTTATTTTTGGCTAAAAATGAGGTCTAAAGTGGAAAAGTATGTGAAAAATTGTAAAGTCTGTCAGTATGCGAAGGGAAGGATTCAAAACATAGGTTTGTATGCTCCATTACCTAGTCCAGATAGGCCTTGGGATATGGTAAGTATGGTCTTTGTTTCGGGTTTGCCAAAAACTCAAAGAGGAATGATTTTCAATTTATGTAGTAGTGGATAGATTTTCAAAAATGGCACATTTTATTCCATGTTATAAAATCAGTGATGCTACTCATATTGCTAATCTGTTTTTTAAGGAGGTTGTAAGATTACATGGGTTACCTAAAAGCATTGTTTCAAATAGAGACACCAGATTTGTTGGACATTTCTGGAGGACATTATGGAAGAAGCTTGGAACTATATTGAGTTTCAGTTCTGCTTATCATCCTCAGACTGATGGATAGATTGAAGTTGTAAATAGAATCTTAGGTAATATTTTCAGAAGTCTTGCAGGTGAACATCCAAAACAGTGGGATCAAGTATTGGCACAGGCAGAATATGCATATAATGATTCTCTTAACATGAGTACAGGGCAGAGTCCATTCCATATAATTTATGGAATGCACCCAAGAGGAGTGTTTGAATTGAGAGATTTGGGAAAATTTGAAAGGATAAGTGCTAAAGGAGAAGATTTTTCTACAGAAGTTCAAGCAATACATGAACAGGTAAAACAAAAACTATAGGACAACACCATAGAATACAAGGGCAGAGCAGATTTGAAGAGAAGATAATTTAATTTTGAGGTTGGAGATTTGGTTTTAGCACACATGAGGAAGGAAAGATTTCCAAAAAGGGAGTATAATAAACTAAAGTTTAAGAAAATTGGACCATGTAGAGTCTAAGAAAATTTTCTACAAATGCATATGAAATTGAATTACCCCTGATATTGGAATATCTCCAATTTTTAATGTTGCTAACTTATACAGGTATGAAAAGGAATAGGCAAATGACATCGCTGAAGATCAAGAAGAACAAGAGATTGATTGGGTAAAACAATTACCTATAGCAAAGGAATTGAAGCCATAGAGGATTTTGGACAAGAAATTGTTGAAGAAGACAAGCAGACAGGAGTATTTTCAGTATTTGGTCAAATGGAAAGATCAACAAATTGTTGAAGCTACTTGGATGATAGATTCCATGCTACAGAAGTTGGGCAGTTCTACAGAAGAGCTCATGGACAAGAGGCCATGAAGAATTTTGTCCTCAGGATTCTAATGTAGGAGCATGAGTCTTGAAGGCAAAAGGCTTTGAACTTATTCCAAAAATCGAAAAAAAGTTACAAGCAAAGGAGTGGGATCCTTTAGCTGTCAATTTACAAGCTTTTTAGATAGGGTTTGAGCTAGGATTTAGGGATTGAATAGTTTTGTAATTAATTCATGCAATTTTGATTCAATTGAGATTCTTGAGGAAAATGTCGACCATATTAGATATTGTTTAAGATTAGGCAAATTCGATCCAGTGTTTTAAGGATCTGGTTGTTAGGATGGAATAATATTTATGTAAGTTATGAATGATTGTAAAAGGATTTGGACTAATTTGATTAAGTTGCGAAAGAAATATATCGCTGTGTATTTGTGTGTGTAATTGGTCAATCCTAGAGGTGTTGTGTCCCTTCGAAGTATCTTTGTGTATCATTGAATTTCCAGTTTGGCTTAAAAATTCGGAGTTCTATTTGATATGGTGTGTTCGTATTTACTCTCTTTTCGTTGTGTATTAGAAACTGTGGGGGTGGAAGTGTACGGATTTCTTAATTGGGGTTGAAGTGCCACACTCATTCCTAACGTTGATTTCATTATCAATGCCTTACGTCACAGTCAACAACGGGGGTTGGCTCTGGTTTTAACCCGTGTACTAATACAAGTCTCGCGAGCTGTAGGATATAATGGCCTCTGTTATCCAATGGATATCAGGTCTCAAGACAATTGGGCATTAATATCAAATCCTGACCTGAACTTTTATAAATTGAGGACTTATTAACCTTATCAGCTTTCGTAGATTCCCATGCAATACCACAGTGACCATTGGATCACTAATGACTGCTAACCATTGGATTAACCTTGCATCGCATCATTCATGAATGAATGAAATTTGGCCTGGAGGAATTGTGAAATGCGACATGCGATACGAATATCACCAATTAATATCGCATTGCATCATTTGTAAGTGAAGGGACCCTAGCCTAGAGGAATTGCGAAATTCGATGTACGATACGAGGATCGCTGATAATATCACATCGCATCATCCTTGAGTAAATGAACCCTGCCTAGCGAGCTTGCGATTGTGATATGCGATGCTTAGAGGATTGTAAAAGCATTTGTCATTTCAACTATAATCTAGTAGTTCTGTTAATATAGCAGAATAGGCAGCTTTGAAGGTAGATGACTGATACTCTGCAGGAAATCGAAGAAGAAATTCCTCTTGAACTTGCTGAAATCGTTTCTGGGTTTGAACGATTGTCCATTATGCTTGCACCTTGGCCGCCAGAGTTTGTCACCTATAACATTATTTAAGCATGAAACATGGAAAACTGGGTGCACTCGGGAAGATGTAGGAAGCTCCAATTTGTATGCCATGATACCAATATTTTGTAACACCTTGTAAGGACCATAATAATTTGGTGATAATTTATCATCCTACTTATCTTGCTTGAGGGATATTTGTTTGTACGGTAGTAGCTGTAAAAATACCCAATTTCCTACATTAAAACTTCTTTCATCGTGAGGTTGATTTTCCTGTTATTTCATTCTATTATGTACCAAAGTGAGGTTATCCTTTAAGACTTCAAGAACTTGTTGTTGATGCTCGATGTGATCTTCCACTGCTTGAACCTTAGAATTTTCTTGTAAAGATGATGTGACGGATGGTGGATGATATCCATAAAGTATCATAAATGGGTCATTTTTGTTGTAGTATGGAAGGAAGTGTTATACCACTATTCAGCCAGAGGTAACCACTTGATCCATTGTGTCTGTTTATCATATACAAGTCAACAAAGTTATCCTTCTAAACATTTGTTCACTATCTCAATTTGCCGATCCGATTGAGGATGATAAGATGAACTATGAGCTAATTGAGTACCCAGACAAGAAAATAATTCCATCCGAAAATTTCTAGTGAAAATAGGTTCTTTGTCGCTTACAATAATCTCTGGGTTTCCATGCAGTTTTTGAATTGTTTCCATAAATGTCGTAGCAACTATAGTTTCTTTAAATGGATGGGATAATGCACAAAAGTGTGCATACTTGGTAAGTCTATCAATTACCACCATGATGACACTCTTTCCTTCGGACTTGGGTAAACTCGTGATAAAATACATTGAAACCTCCTCCCAACTTTGACTTGGAGTGGATAAAGGTTGTAATAGATTCAAGGTTTTAATTGTCTCAACTTTATTTTATTGGAAAACCAAACATTCCGCCACAAAATTTTGAATACCAGATATAAGGCCATCCCAAAAAAAATCCTTCTTAACCCTATGGTAAGTTTTTAGAAATCCTAAGTTCCCTCCTAAGGGATAGGTGTGCAATTCTCGAAGAATCTTGTACTTGAGTTGAGAATTCTTACAAAGGTACAAGCGATCTTTGTACCATAATGAATCAGTATTCCAGCTGAATGTATCAGATGTACTAGGATCTTGCGGCAACTTTTGAATGAGTTCCCACACTTCTTCACCATTCTTCCATTCATCCCTTGCTTTGGTTATCCAATTTGGTTGGATAATAGAAATGGCACAAAGCAATGCTTCCACATCCTAATCCTTTCTTGAGAGTGCATCTTCAATAAAGTTTTGCTTCCATTTTTTGTAGATGATTTCAAAGTCATAACCCAACATCTTTGTGACCCATTTTTGCTACTCTTCTGAAGATAATTTTTATTCTAAAAAGTATTTAAGACTATCATGATCTATTTTTACCTTGAAGTGCCTTCCCATTAGGCAAGGTCACCATTTCTTAAGTGCATGTAGTATTGCCAACATTTCCTTCTCATAAATAGCTTTATGTAAACACTTTATTTTGACTGGATGACTTTCAAAAGCAATGGATCTTCCTTCTTGCACTAAAACAACACCAATTCCATTTTCTGAGGCATCATATTCCACAATAAAGGTTTTTGTGAGGCCTCGTGTAGCTAAGACCGATGATTGGCACATTTCCTCTTTAAGATGCTCAAAGGCCGTAGTTGCTTTTGGAGTCCAAGAAAATGCATCTCTCTTCAGTAATGCTATTAGAAGTGATACTATTCTCCCATTATTCTTAACAAACTTGTGAGAATACCTTGTCAACCCGAGAAATCCTCACAGATTCTTTATGGATGTGGGTATTTTCCATTCCTTGATGGATTTAATTTTGTTAGGGTCTACCTTAACACCCTCATGAGATACAATATGACCCAGATATTCCACCTCTTGTACTCCAAAGAAACATTTGGACGTTTTTGCATATAATTATTTCTCCTCCAATAGCTTAAGCACCTTGTCAACATGTTGAACATGATCCTTCCAAGACTTGTTGTAGATTAGTATACCACCAAAAATACTAACACAAATTTTCTAACGAATGGTTTGAAAATGGAATTCATCAAACCTTGAAATGTAGAAGGTGCATTGGTAAGCCCAAAAGGCATGACCAACAATTTATAATGACCCTCATGAGTTCTAAATGTTGTTTTCGGAACATCTTCAGTCTTCATTTTTATTTGATGATATCTTGAATGAAGATCCAGTGTGGTGAAGTAAATTTATCCATGTAATTCATCTATAATAGGAATGGGAAATTTATCTTTAATAGTGAGCTTGTTGAGCTCCCTATAATCGAAAACATGCGCCATGATCCATCCTTCTTGTGCACCAATACTACTGGAGCAGAGAAAGAACTTTGACTAGGTTGAATTATAGTAGCCTCTAGCATTTATGCAACTATACGTTCAATTTCACTCTTTTGGGCATAAGGATATCTGTAAGGCCTAATGTTTGTAGGAATAATTCCTGGAATCAAATGAATAACATGATCATGATCACGAATAGGTGGAAGGCCTTAGGGAGTCTCAAATACCTTGGAATGATTGTCCAATACTTTTTGGAGGTATGGAGAAATAGATGATTTCGATGTTTGAGCCTCTAGTCAACATAATTGTGCAATTAAGCCCCGTTGTTCTTTATTTAGAAGCTTTGTCATGCCATTAGAGCTGATTATCTTTCTTGGTTTCTCGGTGATACCCCTTAATTCAACTTCCTTTCCTTCCAAAAAAAAAAATTCAAGAAAAGTTCTTGAAAATTAATTGTTATCGTACCCAAAGATTGTAACCATTGGAATCCTAGTACAACATCAACACCACCCATTGGAATGGAAAGAATTGGAATATTCAATACATATTCTCCCATGGATAACTCTGATACTAAATGTTATGCAACCAACTCACAAAATAAAAGAAGAGATAGATCAACAACTTCAAAATTAACTTCTTCGAGGGGACAACCTCCTTTACATTACACAAATGAATTCTTTGATGATTCAAATGACAAAACCTCCTTTCTATATATAGGAGTCTAAGGGGTCACAATATAATTAGAGCTGACATAACAACAATAATGTAAGGACGGAACAATAACAATAGTGGGCTTCTATGGGTCACAACAATAACAATATGGGGACTACATTGGCACAACAATAACAATAAGGGGGCTACACTAATAATAATGAGGGAATAAACTAGTTTTATAGGGACCTAACCAAAAGGGTGAAATTATAATAAAATGGGATAATGAGGGGTTCTAACCTGCATAACAACGTAACAATAGAAATGTAATCACTCAATATCTAGGGTTAGTAAGGGGTTTCTGGGTTAAAATGAGGAATATATATGGCTTAGCATTATCCATATGCAATATCTGATGGTGATGATAGAAAATACCATAAACAAAAATTCAAAAGGAGGCTTACTAGTGGAAGGGTGGATAACTCTATTACGAGCATACTAAATGTAAACCAAAGTTTCATCCCAAGTCCTTATATGCTTCTAATTATAGCTTATCAAAAGCTAAACGAAATTCCTATTGATGACCTTGTATACCCATTATTCCATAAGCGAAATGGTGTGTATGTATTCAATTTAGTATCCATATTTACCTACACTAAATTCTAAAATACATTGATGAATCTAGAATCTATATCAGAAATATTGCTCCTTAGAATCCTTAAGTGCACATAGATCCTTTCAAATAACAATGTTGTAATTTCTTATCCTTTTATGGTCATTTTACAAGCCAACAAAAGACACATATTGCTGCCACATATAGTTAGTCATGCCCTCCAATTTTCCTTGGAAAACCCATAAAAAAGCCCATGGATATGTCATCCCATGGCCTTGTATGGATTGTATAGCCTTGAGTTTCTAGGACTATGCTTACTAGTACAATATAAAACACAACCTTTAACATATCTAAATAGTTATTCTTTCACCTTGGGCCATGAAACATACAGAAACAAGTTAGGTATAATGTTCTTGACACATAAATGACTAATAACCATAGAAGTGTGAATCTCTATTATAAGCTATACTTTTTCTTCCTTTGGTACACAAATCTTTCATAACTTGTAGAGTAATGCATCTTAGAGATGGTAATCAACATTTTTTTGTCCTTTTTTCCTTGCAACTATTATACAGCCCCAAAAATTCCTCATGTTAAAAATATCTCTATCTATATAGGTGAATGACTCTAGGTGCACAATGGCTCCAAAAGCTACTATTTTTGGTGTTGTTAGTCTATATATAAAACCAACGAATTTGTTGGTAGTTCCATTATTCTATTTAATGACTCTTGCTTGATATTATTCCATCCTTGCAATTATTATAGAGGTTGGAGATCAATATGGGTGATGATCTCCTTAACCAATAGATAGTGTTTTTGACGCGGTGGAATGTACGCCAACAATTAGAGGATTAGAAAAGTTTTGATGTCTAAAATGGAGCTCCTAAGGAATATTATAAAATAATAGTGGAAATAATAAAATAAGATTAGATTACATCATCAAATTTTAGAGGGAAAAAAATTACTTTTTCAACTCATATTTTCAACTCATCTCCCTATGGTTTTACTCAAATTCAAGTGGGAGAACTCATTGGATGTAGAATTTAATTTATCATCCAAGGAGTACCCATGTTGCATACTTTCGATGGACCCTACTACACGAAAAATTAGAAATACATGAAAAAATGTGATTGCAATCATGATTTTAATATTTCTCATTTTTTTGTGTAGCAAGGTCCATTCAAAGCATGCAACATGGGTACTCTTTGTATGAGGAATTAAATTAGGCATCCATTGAGTGATTATGCTCAAAATTTGAGTAAAAACATAGGAAGATAAGTTGAAAATACGAGTTGAAAAAGTAGATTGATTGTTTATTTTTATTTTTATTTTTATATTTTTACTTTTTTTACTCCAAAAATGGTGAATCATCCCCCATGGTTGACATCATAATCTTGAATCATATTGGTTCTTATAAAGTTGATTTTGGTAGTACGTTTTTGTTTTGAGGCCCATT
Source organism: Pinus taeda (assembly GCA_000404065.3). Taxonomy (NCBI): domain Eukaryota; kingdom Viridiplantae; phylum Streptophyta; class Pinopsida; order Pinales; family Pinaceae; genus Pinus; species Pinus taeda. The sequence continues at coordinate 97,760 of APFE030986445.1, forward strand.
TTTTTCCTCAAAATTTCTCTGATGGTCTCCCCGGTGTGAATTCCCTATTAGACCTCACACCATTTGGGATAGGAACCCCATCTGGTATGTAGGTCTGACTGCCATCATTTTGGTTTCTCCCTTGGTTTTCAAATGTGATGATGTTAGAGTGAGGTCAAGAAAGAAATGCTCGGACAATAGGAATTAGGTTAACCCACGATTGACAAATTACAAAATGAGATACAAGAATGCAATAGCATGGCAACAAGAAGAAGCATGTCATACGAAGGATTATTAAGATAAAACCATCTAAGGCACACATGAACGGGAACATGCCACAAATTAATTACAAAATAATTCACAATAACTTATCAACATGGCATGGAATAATAAGCATAGGTTCGAAAGTAAATACACATGCAATAACTATAAACTAGTCCATAACATAATGCCTATATGAAAGCATACATACAAATATAGTGAAAATAGTGGAAAACCAATATAACCAATATGAGTAAGCATGGGAATATATGTTGGAAATGAAGAAATTTTTATTAATGTTGCTGAAACTGCAAGTACATATTTTATAAACCATCAAAGCCCAATAATGGAACATGGGTTGTTCACACCATCATCCAAAGAAAAACCGAGCCTCACCACAACTCTCTCTACTAGCTACCAAGAGTTGAATGCCTTTAGCTCCTTAAGCACAAATGAACTATCTACTACTAGTCCTAGCTCAAGTGCTAAAAGTTTCCCCCTCAAATGAGGCATGGGGGTATAATTATAGAAGTGAGGTGTATGTTCACCTACCATGACCTTCTACCAACCCTCGTCACCTTTTACCTTCCTCACTATTCTCATGTCTAATGACTATTACATTTCCAAATTAGCTTCAACATACTTGTTGGTCTTATGATGAGACCTATTTAAAGTATGGCAAGAGAGAAGTTATGATGAGAATGCAAAGGGTTCTTGGAAACCCTAGAATGCTTGTTGCCACAATGTCTCTATAGTGCCATCCTGGTGAAGAGTATTATGTTACCAATTTGGACAATGCTTCCAAACGACTAGTACCTATTCCAAACTTCTAGTCCTGTAGACACAAAAACAATAATTAAATAAATGATCTTTGAACAATTGCATGGGAGATTCATGATGTTGCAATTACTGTAATGCTTCCTTTTCAAAATGAATCTTATGATGCCCATTAGTTATAAGTGTTAAGGATTGGGGAGGATATTTGTGACCTATACTGGGTTGTAAGCCTAGTGTTTAAGCAAGTCACACTTAGGAATCCAATGAAAAATCAGAACACTGTCTAGTAGGACTGGTACGCGATTTACGACTAAGTAACAACTTTTACATCTCAATACATGTTGCCTTGCATAGTTTTTGTTTCAAAGACAGCTCATGGATTTCGCAATGAAGATGTGAATATTTGAATGCAAGGTTCAAAGGAATTAACGCTACAACCATAGAGTGCCATGGATATGCCTTCATGCATTTGTTAAGACACGACCATTTGATGGCAATCTTTTTCCATACTACCATCAATGATGAGACTGCCTTTTTTTGTCATGCAACTAGTTGCTTCCAGTAATCTTAATCAAAGGGTAGGAATTTTCCTTAGCAAAAAGAAAAACCCCTGGTGTAAGAGTAACAGGATTGGGTTAAAACTTAACATTGCCAAGTCTTGGGTGCATAAAACCACTACATTGCAATTTGCTGCTGAAAGGAGGAACAATGCCTACTAGAGCATTCTATGAAGAGATGTTGAGAGTGAAATTCAGTGGTTGAGAATAAAGAGAAAAGTGAGCATTGAGGGTATAAATAGCCAAGGAGAAGGGAGATGAAACAGTGAGTAAATGAGGGAGATCACAGATAAAATGCGACTTGAGAAATTTTGCAAGTAGAGAGCGAATCGCAAGTTCACAGAAGAAAGTAGGTTTGGTGGACCATTGAATATCTCAGTTGGAATATTGTGACCTCGCAATCTAGTACATGGATGAGGGAAAGATGTAAGCAAATAGGTTGTATAATAACATAAGAGATTAGGTCACAAATCCCAACTACATGGATGTGGCACACAATTATGATTTTGTGACTTGCATTTGAAAGTGCAACCCAATCTCAAAACACAATTTGGAGGTGCGGCTGTTTGAGCTCATCCTCCATGGTTATTGCAACATAAAATAATGAACCCAAAGAAACTATCCAACCCAAAACAACCTTTGTTTCTCTCCTATAAATAATAAAGCTAGATTCTATTCATGTGCTATCAATCTCTTGCTACTAGGAACAACACCATCTCATAGATGGTCCCATGCTTTGGACAACTAGCCTTATGGTACTATTTATGGAAAGTTGTCTCACCCAAACACACACCTCTTGGTATCGAGAAAGAGATATTTATAAAATTAGAGAAGACTCCCCACACCAACCATGACACAAAAACATGTTCTCATCGGTGCATCTCACAACTTCCAATGGAATAAACTTACTTAGTTGTGGCATTGGATCTTCTCATTGATATGCCATGTATGCACAAGCTTGCGTGTTTTTGAAGCATTCCTCACTGGTATAAGTGATTCAATTACTTATCAAATTCCATGTATTTTATTTTTGTTGCCTTTCCAATACATATGGATCAACCAATAAGTTACCAAGCCTTTGTGCATACATTATTTGCCATACTCTGTTTGCTTGTCATGACACTTATATCATACGTTGTCCATTTAGCTCATCATGTTCTTGGTGATTTTCCTGCAACATCGATACGATTACATTTTAAATACATGCCCAATGTCCTTATCAATAATTGTCATCAATCATGCATAGCCTCTAATGCTGCCACAAACCAACACATGGTGTTATTACCATTGCACAACACAATTTGCATGCTCCTTTGACTAGTATGACCCTTGAATGATAAGATGTTCCATATGCATTGGTTTCGATTGTAGCACTTTGATAAATGATGCTTAGTTCCTTCGATGTGTGTCTAACTAATGATTAACAAAGTATTGTTTAAATGATTTCAAGAACTTTCAAAACTCCTCTTTTAACGACATTCTACCCCATGCTTGACTCTATTTAACAGGCTGCTTGCCTTGTGGAGACTATATAATACCCCCTTTTCAATACATATATACCCATAAAATATATAACACACTTTGTTCCAATGTCTTTATTGAATACATCGTATATTGTGTTTTAATATCTTTCACACATGTGTAATGTGAGCTTGCATTTTCCTTTATAACATTGGTGGCATGATGCTTCCCCTTTTAGTGTTGCTTTATCACCTGCTTATTCCAATATGATCCCAACACCATCCTAATGCAACCTTATTTATATACACATGTCAAGAGAACACATTATTTGAATTAGGGCAGAGCTGCTTGAAATGGGCCATTGCATTATTCATGTTGCCTTTGTATGTGTGGTTCTTTAGTGCATTATCCTATCCAAGAATTGAAACCATTGCCATACATCACCCTTATCATCATTTAAATTAGGGCGATGCTACTCACATAGTATCGATCATGGTTTTTCATATGTGCATTGCCCCTATGAAATGATTAATGGAAAACTTAAGTGCATTGGCCAATGTTAATGGCTTCGACACTCGGTCTGGCCTTATTAAATGTGCTCCCTTTGCTTTGCCCCACATAACACAATGTAGTCACAGTTTAGTTAAGTGATGCAATAAAATAACGTTTTATAATTCAAAATCAAAGCCTAGGGTGCAAAACAAAGATTTAGAAAGCGCACACAAGCTTTAGGGAATATGGAGATGTGCCCAATTCCTCTTTGAAAATGTGATATATCATGTATTTAGTGGTATTTTGAATATTTAGCCTTACATGTATTAATTTTTTTTTCTATTTTTTGGAAAATTGAGTGCTTACGCACATGAGCATTTAAAGAGATGATGGTATGACCAATTCAATTAAAATGCCATTAGCGGTTGATGGGGTGTGAGTTAAGTAATGTGGAGCAAGAGATGAGGCTCAAGCCAACAGCCTCAACAAAACATGATTTATGCCTTTGATCTTAGTTAGGATAATATAGGGTTTTAGGATGAATGAATAAGATAATGGTCTCCCAAACCCTAATGTGTATGAAGGTATATGGACATGGTGAAGAGAAGTGAGCATGTGAAACACGCATTTTGAAACATGATTATTGACAAGGTTAGATGACGTAAGGGTCATCGAGAGAGTTGACCCATATGAAATATGAACAAACCCTCGATATTTTAGACAAGTAGAGGGGGACCCCAAAAATTTGGTGATAGGAAAATTTTTTGGTGTTGTTGTAACAGCTACAACAAAGTGCTTCTATTTCTTAACTGCTTTATTCAAGGCATAGCTTTCCCTATCATGTTTAGGGTAGTTTAGTACTGGTCCTTATAATACCTATGAATGTTGGTAGACTATTCTCCCCCCTTTCATTATACTACTCCAATAGCATACTTACTGCTGGGCTATGAATTTGTGATATTATTCATTATATATAAAAGGCTCCATTCATAAGCCATATTCCCACATTTATGACACCTTCCATAACAATTATACCACAAACTTTCGTTAAATGTACATTTTCTACCTCATGGTTAATTATGATGGATATATTATCTTTTTAATGATTAAACATGTATTTAATATGGTTTTATCAATGAAAATTCACTGATGTGGTTATGTGGCCAAGAATTATGTTTGAATACAATTTTTTTTTATTCATGTACCAATTTAGTTCCATTATGGCAATTTTGCATTAGTTCAGTTCTAGTATAACAATTACGTACCAGTTCAGTTCTAGGCTGACATTGTGGTACCAATTCAGTTCCAATATAGAAGTTTGGTACCAGTTCGGTTAAAACATGGCAGTTCAGTACCTAATTCTGCACTTATGCACCAACACATTTGCAGTTATGTCCAAATTTGGGAAAAAAGTCAAACCAATGCCAAGTGGCCATTGCTCCATCTCTAACAAAAGATTTAGTTTAAATATGATCCTAAATCACAACAAAAATGTTTAAAACAATATATTTCATTTTAATTATAGTACGAGAGCTAGATTTATATGGAAGTTGATGTTATCCTTTTGATCATCTCTTCCTCTACTCTATGATGTTAAAAAATAAATAGATTTGTGTAGCAGAAAAAAAGGGGAGGACACAGAGAGGAATTTTATTATTTTTTTGAGTTGGATTTTGTAATAGATTTGAACTTTCCTCTATAAGTAGAAGTTGAGGTTCTTGTAATGGATATTTAAATGTTAAAGTTCTAAGCATCATTATGATCTAAGTTAGCTTTTCGACATGTTTCTAGGTCGAGAAGGGCCCCTGACTCAGTTAACGTCTCGTATTTTATTCGTAGAGTATAATGTTATTCAGATTCAATTTCTTTCAACACAACTATATTGATTTTTAGATTTTGTTTGATATTTCAGTCATAAATCTTGGTCTATATTAGACTTACATTTCAAATATGCTAATATACTAATTTCAACACATTTTGATCAAATTCAAATTGATTTTCTCAGGCTTAAGAGTCAAGCAAATTTAAATTTGGTTTCTTAATGCATTTTGGTACCTAGAATTTCAATTTTTAGAATTTCGGTACCCAATTCGGTACTAGTGATTTAGAGTTTTAATTTCCAGAATTTTAGTACCCAATTTGGTACCAGTATTCAGAGTTTTAATTTATAGAATTTTGGTACTCAATTCAGTACTAGTATACAAATTCTACCTTATATAATATTTTAGTAGCCTACAATTTAGTACTGAAAATATGTAGCTTACAAGTTCCTTATTACATTTCGGTACCCAGGTTCTGTACTAGATCAAAGTACTAAAAAATATATAGCCTATGATTTTGGATTTTGTATTCTACAACAAGAAAGAGCCTACAATATATCATTATGACTCAGCCTGCTTAGCATTTTTTTTTATATTTTAGTGATTCATTTCTTATTATTTATTTTTTTGTAGTTTATTGCCTTGTCTTCTTTACTTGCCTCACACACTTGTGTTGGCATTATGATACATATGTTTTACTTGATGGCAACTCACTCATCTCAGATGATAAATTATAGTGCAGAGAAATGTTCACGCACTTTCATGAAGAGAAAAGTTCCTTTCATGCAGAGAAAAGTTCGTGCACTTTCATGAAAAGAAAAGTTCCTTTCATACAGAGAAAAGTTCACGCAATTTCATGCAGAGAAAAGTTCACACACTTTCATGAAGAGAAAATTTCCTTTCATGTAGAGAAAAGTTCACACAATTTCATGAAGAGAAATGTTCCTTTCATGCAGGGAAAATTTCATGCACTTTCATGCAGAGAAAAGTTCACGCACTTTCATGCAGAGAAAAGTTCACGCACTTTCATGCAGAGAAAAGTTCACGCACTTTCATGCAGAGAAAAGCGCACACACATGGGAAATCTTATGGTTGGTTCATGATATTAGTCCGACAGTTTTTGATCCTATGGTTTTGATCTGTGGTATTGCATCCAAAAGAGTTGAACCCAAGTATTGGGTCCGTGGTATTGCTTTGTTATGGTTTTGGACCATGGTATTGAGTAAGGCCTAAGACTCTAAAAGGAGAAGAAGATCATTAGGCAAATGCATGGAAAAAGACTTGAATATCTGATGTAGTATGAGATCCAGTATGCAGGATATGGGTTATGATGCATTGCTTGATGTGAGCTAAGGAGGGATCTCACCGGTTGATGGAGAACAAGATATAAGGATAGATCGGGATCAAATGGTTTGAAATGAATCATCTTTATATGGTTTGATCATGGATAGACTAGATATGAATTATTGATGCATGTTTTATTGTACGCATGTTATGATCTGGGTATGACTGATGTCTGAAACAGCCGCAAAGTCATGATTTAATATGTATAGATCTGTACGCGGGTTGGCTTTGGCAAAAGCGCGTATATACGCGGGTTTGATTCATCGTAGTAGCATATACATAATGAAGTATGATGTTTGAAGTTGCAGTTGGGTTTGATTGTTATTGCAGAGTTCTGTAGTCTGCTCTGTGTTCTGGTGACTGTATTGTTGACATGGTTTCAGTGTTTCAGTGATTCAGAAATTGATGATGCTAGTATTGATTGTTTTGTGCTTCAATGATATTGATGGGTCCAGTATGAAAATTAGATGAAACGTGGTCTTTAGATTATAGTTTTGTGCTTTAGGAGTATCCAGTTTGAAAATGTACGAAACGTGGTACCTGGAGGAAGAAAGAGAAGGTTGTTTCTGTAGGTCAGCACCTACGTACTAGTACATCATCTAGTACAAGAGCTAAGGGGGTGGTAGCTCCCTTCCAGTAGTAGTTGGAGAACGAGTAAAGGGTTGAGCATTTTAGTAGCGCAGAACCTATGTACTAGTAAGTGGATCGGTTAGTACAAGAGCTAAGGGGGTTGTAGCTCCCTTCTAGGAGAGTCTAGAGAACTAGAGAATGTTGTAGCCTTCTGCAGGTAGAAGCCTGCGTACTGGTATAAGACTGCACTAGTATAGAACTATTGTAAAAGAAGTTTCTTATTAAAAGAAGATAGAGATGACTTGCAGCAGGTGGTTTTCACTCACATTGGGTTTCCACCTTATATCATGGTCTTCATGAGTGCTTCTTGTGTGTGATGATCTGTTCTGTTTTACTGCACCTGCTTACTATACATATGGTTAAAGAAGTTCTGATGCA
>APFE030986445.1:105478-124575 GCA_000404065.3 Pinus taeda
CCCCCCCCCCCAGTATTATTTCCAACAACTTGTGCTTGCAGTTGCTAACATTTACTTTTTTTGTAATTTTCTTTTCTACAACATGTTTAATGAGTTTTTGTATGCATCACTATAGGATTAGAACCATTGAAGTCTCAGGACCTAATAAGCTACATATATAAAACCACATCAACATTGGTGGCCGACAATGAAATATTGTGGTTAGGAACCCGATAAGCATTAGATTCCCAATGTCTAGTGACAAGTTATAATACTTAGTGATTAGTTCTTTCTAGTACTAGTCATTTAGCGTACCATAGTAATAGGCTCTAATCCTACATTTCATGTGCTTGAATCTATAACTTTTATGATCTCAGATTTGATAATTAAATGTTGGAATTAGAATACATGTAATTTTACCAACATTTTTGGCATAATTTCGGGGGAGATGCTAAAGGGATTATAGCATAACTATTTTAACAAGTTTTCCTGCGTGATTTTAGTTACAAGGAAAACTTGGGGGTGGAGATAAAATGGTAGGACAAGAGGTAAGAACCTACACATCCACTTTGGTGGGGCTTCTCCAAAGCCTCGTTGTTTCCTTCTTTTTCTTTATAAGTGTGTTTTCCTTTATATTAATTCATGAAAAAAAGAGAAGCATAACTTGTGTGAATAGATAACTTGGTGACAATGGGGTCTTAATGGCATGGTGTCACTTCGAGTACATGATTAATTTTCTTGTATCTGTTTTAAGTGTGTTTCTTTTTTATTTCTTTAGGATTTTTAAAGTTTTTGGTACTGTGAGAACTCAATATACTAAATCATGTGTAGGACAGGGATTAGCAACCAACAAATCAATATTCAAGGATGAACAAGAGTTTGAAAGAACTCTCTCAAATCCTAGCAGTAGTTGGGATTTATTCTTCTTAGGAAGAAAAAATCTTGACAATAGTCAAGAACTTATTTTCCTCCTCAAAAGTGATAAAGGAACAACAACTCCACAAACCACATCCATAGGAATATCTTCACCCTTGCAATGTTATTGAGGAAATCAAAGAATCATGGACAACATCCAATGGAGAGCAACCAATAGAACCTAAGATCGAAGAATTTTTTAAAAATTCCTATATGTGAATCCTTTAAGCACACAAGAGGGTAATCATCTAAAATAAAATATCTTCATGACATGGCAAGGGAAAATATGCTAAGTGAGCCAAATAAATAGGTAAACCAAGAGAATTTTGATTTTGTTGAAAATTGATTTCAAGCAACTATAAGACAACATTCTTCATTACTTCTTGACATCATCATCACACAGTTGGTTCTTCTTACTCGGGTATACATTAAGCACTATATTCTAGACTTGAGTACGAATGCATTTTTATACCTATTACACACATGGTTATGTTGGAAATACTACTATACTTTAGGAGAGGAATTTATTTTTCTCAGGTAGAGTACGATAGTAAATAAATGAATAAATAAATGTTGCATATAATAGTTAGTTCTAAAATATAGTGCAACATCTTTCTCATTTGTTCTATATAAGTGGGGATGTTAACAACTAAAAAACAACTAGTTGAAATTGGGAGATCTATGTTCCTATAGAAGATTTCTGTTGAGGTTTCTTTCAATTGCATATTGTTTTTAATGAAGATTGCCACTCAATAGTATTTCAAACAATAACATGGTTGAACTATTATAATGTTTTCCCACTTATTATTTATTTTTGTTTCTAGTTCTTCTTTTCAATAAAGTAAGCTATGAAGATCACATTTGGAATTTTACGTGAAGGTAATCTCCTTGATACTTAGTTTTAATTCCTAAAGTCAATGGAAATGATTGCATTGTAAGATCATCCGATACTACAAATCAACTGTCTGGTACCATATTTCAATCAACCAATATCCAGAGTTTTGGTACCAATTTTCTATTTTGCAAGACAAAGAAAATTCAAGGATCTTGTTCATATGAGACACTTAATTATTGTAAGGATATCTTCAAAAGTAGAAAAGAAATCTTCGTCAATGGAGTGGAACACTTAAGGGAGTATTTGATGACATTTTTCATTTTTTTCTTAAGTTGTTAAAAAAGTTGCATTCATTATTTATAATTACTTATCTCTTATAAGACAAAGATGATCGAATACACAATCATTTTCATAAAAGTTAAATTGAAGGATAATTCCAAACTATTCATAGTTGATATACCATTTTTGTTTTGGAATTTAATTTTTATTATATATAAAGATTTTTTGTTATCAATATGAAACAATTGCTCAAAATATAGTTACCAAAGCATATAAAGGGGATTAAAACAAAGTTAAAAGGTCCATACAATGATACCGAAAAATAAAATAAAAAACTTGAATACTATAATCAAAACACCAAAGCATGATATCCTAGAATCTTTATTAAGATTTGCAAAAGAGTTGATAAAGTATCTTCTCATAGTGTAAAACTACTTTAAAAAGAAAAATCATAAATGAAAACTATGATTTTTAGGACTTTCGATGTCTTTTGGTTATTCTTTGATAGCTTTATTCATCTCACATTAAAATGGATCATTCATGCTATGTCCTTTGAGTACCTAAGAGTACCTTTGAGTCAAAGACATTATGCTAGTAATCAAAGTCACTCTGAAAGGTATAATCTTATGCCTTTAAGGGTCTTTCTGAAGCTTCTCCCCCATCTACTAATTGTGAAAGCAATGTCTATAATATAAACCTAAAATGGTAGGAAATGTGGGACTATAGCCTTTAGTGTAAAATAGGTTTAAGAGGTTAACTCGTCGAGGCTATGGATGCCTGCTCGCAACAGGTACAGACCTGTGATACCAGTAGGAAAACCCATTGGGGCTATGGATGCTCACAGGAAATGGGGCATTCTGCCTAAAGAAGTGTTAATAAACCAAGGCTTTTGTCTTCATGTATGATGATTACTCAATATTGTTACAATCAAAAGGAAGCACGTGTGGATTGAAGTCAAAGGAAAAACAAAATCCACAAATTTGCTAATAAAGAATGGCCTTAAGGTGACCTTCAGACTTGTTTCATTGGTTTTTCATACTATATCTAATATTTAGTTATCTTAGAAGTGGGACCTATGATCATAGAGAATTAATAATACTCAACTACAAAGATCATTTGTAATACTTTGATAACTATAAGACTTTGGGATTTGGTTAGTAATAAATATTTTTTCATTGGTTCATAATTTGTTGTGATCATAATAAGTGTCCTACTTTTCTATCTACAAAGAAAGAGAGCCCCTTAAATTTATAAATTATTTATTTTCTTGAGCATAATACTGTTAAGGATCTATAAAATCATATGTAATGAGTGATTTGTAATTTATTCTATGCTTGGTGTTAGTTTTGTATTGTTTAATAAATCAAGGATGACTTATTTTTTTATCAGTATTCATCTCATTAGTTCCATCATTTTATTTTTTAGGACCCTTTTTGTAATAGAGTCATGCCAACAACCCTCCTCATGTCTTCAATACCTCACCTTGTTTACATGAGGACTTGTAAAACCTTAGGCATGAGGGAGTGGCTGTTGGGACAATTAGATTATATTTAGCATCTTTAGTCCATTCTCTTTAGCTTCCTTTAGCAGATCATATCGACACTCATCAACTCATTCCAGACTCTCAGCCTTACTTAGCCTCATCATCATCTCCATTGTAACCAGCAGTACAAATCAAAATTCAAAAGGTATACTTGAGGTAAAACATGTTTAAGACTCATTAAATCATTAAAATTTAAGGAAGCTTGATGATTTACCACTTCCTATTCCATAAATATTTACCTTTCTTAAACCACCATTAAATCCCCCATATCTAAATCCATCAATGCATATTCTAGTAAGACCATAAGAATGGAAAAGTATTGTGGTACATGAATACAAATCTACATCTACAATGTCTTATCCTTGTACATGAAAAAGAATTCATAAAATAATCATCCGAATGCTCTCAATAAGAGGATGAAGTAATTGTTGCTTATCTAAGAAAAGAACCACAAAGAGAATAATGGTCTTACAAAGTTTCCGAGCCCATGTTCATACAACCATTCTCTTCATCATCACCTTATATAATATGTTATCCCTTCTTAGTCCATATTTTTCTTGTCCCCAATTTGTATTACATTGTTGTAAAATATATCAAGTCTATTACGGTATGACAAATCACCTTTAACCTTCAATAATATTTCTCTACAAGAACCCACACCTGAATAAGAAACAATGTCATAAAAGTATGTAACAAGTAAGTAAGGATTTTGTTTGCATGACGACATGTGAAATCTTAGGCATGGGGGAATGTTGGGCTCTAAATATGTCATATTATTCATTATATAAAGTGATTCAGACTTATGCAGGAACACAAAAAAATACACATATAACATAAACACAATGATGAAACAAAAATAAATCTTCATTTCATTAATATCAAAGAACTAAAATATGCTTACATACAGAATGGAAATAAACTAGCTCAGGCGATGGTAACTTATCTCTGAGAAGAGATGTGGCAGCTACATGCCTTTGAATTGTGTTACAATGAGGCTTGAAGGCCTATTTATTATTGATAAACAATGGAAAACCATAAAAATCCAAAAAGCTAACCCTATGAGAGGAAGTGCCAAAATTGTGGGCCCCATTGGGGTAAATTGGTACATCAACTTCCCAGGGTCGTAACTTTGGCATATGATCTTCGTTTGATGTACACGATACCTCGTTAGAAATATCTATCCGAGGAAGAAAATTTTCGACTACAAAAATTAATAAAAGGATTATGATTTCCCATTTTCCAAAAAAACATCGTTTAGGGCCTCAAAATGGCTCCGGAAATTCAAGACCCAAAAAATGCCAAAAATAGTAAATTGTGCTACAGTTAAGGAAACTGAAAGAAATAATGGTGGGGGTCTTAAGTAGAATAGGCGAGTGGACACCAATATCCACCTAGATCATAAATTCTCCATTCATAATCCATATTCCCACATTTATGACACCTTCCATAGCAATTATACCACCAACTTTCGTTAAATGTACCTTTTCTACCTCGTGGTTAATTATGATGGATTTCTTATCTTTTTAATGATTAAACGTGTCTTTAATATGGTTTTATCAATGAAGGTTTAGTAATGTGGTTACATGGCCAAGAAGCATGTTTTAATACAACAAATTTTAGTTCATGTACCAATTTAGTTCCAGTAGGACAATCATGTACTAGTTTAGTTCCAGTCTTATAGTTCGGCACCAATTCAGTTCTAGTCTGGCAGTTCACTACCAATTCAGTTCCAATATAATAGTTTGGTACTAGTTTAGTTCCAATCCAGAAATTCATACCTAATTATGCACTTACGCACCATCATATTTGCATATATGTCCAGATTTGGGAAACAAGTCAAACTAATTCCAAGTGGCCATCGCTCCCTCTCCAACGAAATATATAATTTAAATATGATCCTAAATCATAACAAAAATGTTTAAAAGAATATATTTCATTTTAATTATAGAATGGGATCTAGATATCTATGGAATTCGATGTTATCCTTTTGACCATTGCTTCCTCTACTCTATGATGTTATAAAAGAAATAGATCTATACAACATAAAAAAAGGGGAGGATGTAGAGAGGGATTTTATTATTATTTTGAGTTGGCTTTTGTAATAGATTTGAACTTTCGTTTGTAAGCAGAAGTTGAGGTTTTTAAAATGGATATTTAATTGTTAAAGTTTTGAGCATCATTCTAATCTAAGTTAGTTTTTAGGCACGTTGTCAGGTCGGGAAGGGCCCCTCGACTCAGACAACATCCTGTATTTTATTGGTAGAGTAGAATGTTAGTCAAATTTATTTTCTTTCCACACAATTATATTTGTTTTTAGATTTTATTTGATATTTCATTCATAAATCTAGATCTATATTAGACTTACATTTCAGATCTGCTAGCATAGTAATTTCAACACATTGTGATCAAATTTAAATTCATTTTCTAGTACTACTCATTTAGTGTAGCTTAGAATAGACTCTAATCCTACATTTCCCGTGCTTGCATCTCTAAGTCTCATGATCCCGAATTTGATAACTAAATGTTGGAATTGTAATACATATAATTTTACTAACACTCACTACTCTCAATTTCTCCTCCAAAATAATTTTGTAAGTTAGGTAGTGTTAGGATCACAGTTTAAGTAATCTTGCACTTTTAAAGTTCTTTAAAGGATTTTTGTTGACTCTTACACTACTAGAAACTCTTACTGCTAGTCATTGTAACATCAAGTGATGTTTTCTTTGCTAAAAATAATGTATTGATTTTTTTTGAGTATTTGGTTGCTCCTAAATTTTTTATAATTGTGACATTAGTATGAGTGAGGCACTTAAGAATAACCTTTATCTTTGTGTTGAGGCTTCAATAACCACCCTTAATTTTTCTTGAAAATAAAAGCCCCCTTATATAAATTTTGAAAGTATCTCCTTGGTTTCCATTTGGTTTCCTATTTTGAGTGTTTTTTATGTTCATTATTTTTCATTTTTGTTATTTTAATCATATTCTCCTCTTCAAAACCTTTCCAGTGATATAAAATTAGCCTCATTCCGAGTTTTTGATCAAAAGTTATGACCCTTTGAAGTTTCACATTTTTTCCCTATTTTGATGAGATGGCACGTTGACATAACATTGATGACTTAACATAGTCTACGTGTCAAACACTTCAAACCAAACTTCCACATCACCATTCCACATCACCATCACATGTTTCTCCATTTTGGCTGTATCAACACTCAAAACACCTTTTCTTCCTGTGACATGGCATCCCCACACAGATACCACATCATCACTTTTTTCCATGTCAATTTTCCGTGTCACTTTGTCGAAATATGGTGGCCGATCACCACAAACTAGTAGCTAGAATTTTCAGTTGTCAAAAATCCTAGTCCCCAGGTATTTTTCACTGTGCATCATCTAAATTATTTTTCATTGTGCATCATCTAAATTAGGCCATGGTAGTGAAAATCTTGGGCTAAGGGAGCTCGAGGGCAAGGGAACCTATAATGAGTGATATCGACTTATTAATTTTATTTTGAATGATTGTGATTAATGTCTCTCAGTATCGAGGAATATTAGGACAATGATGATTGTAGTGACCATGCTTTTCGCATACATCAAATGCATGGTTGGTTCATAATTATTTAGTAAGTAAAGGCACAATCTTCTCTCCTTTTGGTGGAGCTGAGATTATTGATGCTTTAGAGGGATACATGAGGGTTTTCAGCTCATCTGACCCAGGGCATATGTGGTAGGGTGCCCAAATTCTTCACATAATGTACATGGTTACAGGGCTCTGGAGAAGTTTGATGGTTCTCCTTTCTTACCATTTTGTTTATCCTTTTTGTTTGCCCCAAATTGTGTCAGTGTAGGATAGTTTCGAGTAGCAACAAATTCCTGAGATGGAGGTTCAAGAATATTACCTATCAGAATATCTTTTGGATAAGTTGATATGGTCATTGAAACCAGATACTAGATAAGTATCGTAGGAGCCATATTTGGTAATGTAAGCCTTTCCATGGCTTGGTGTGAGAAAAATATTGGTGGGGGGAATAAAAAGGGGGTTTGCGTAACAATGTGAGGTAGAATCACGGAATCAATAGTTGCCGGGTGTGTGGTGTCTGAAACTGGTTCCAAATTTTGGGTGGTGTTTGATGAAGTCATCATGCACACCGGTGCTTTGGTGTTTGCGAAAGGTTCTTGTCATAATAAAGGGTATCTTGGGAATGTTCCTAGGAGTGTTGATGGTTTAAACAAGCCCGAGACGAGCTCAGTGTAAGTAGTGATCAATTCATGGGGGGACAAGACTAAGGGTAGCATGCCATCAGGTGTAGGTAAGGTTGTTTTCTCATAGTATGTAAGTTGATTGATAATAATGCTCTTTTGATCGTAGGGGGCGCCATTGTTCTAAACACCAATGAGGTGACTGCAAGTAGCTCATACATATAGCTTCCTCCTAGTATGATATTTTAATCTCTGAATAGTTGATTAGTACTTTTATGTCTATTAACACAATTCTTCCATCCAACTTAACTGACATGCTAAGGTATAGACCAATGGGAGTTGAAGGGCACCCATCCTATGCTCTAAGTGTGATGTCAGAAGGCTTGAGTATGGGGGATCCTAGTTTCAACCAAATGGATTTGGACATGACACATGTGGAAGCCCCTTCGTCGATGATGCAATTTTGAATGTTTATTTTTTGGACTAAGACTGGGATTTGAAAAAAAACAGTTAATGTTAGCTGTGGAACAACTTTGTCCAAGTCAAAGACCATTAGGCAGGAATTAGATGGGTCGATTGCACCTAGAGCGGAAAGGTTTTCCATTGGGTTGGGCATATTTGTACGACTTCTAATGCTGACATAGTTGACTGTGATTATGCTAAGTCGTCGACTGTGTTGTATCTATGAGCATATTTCGAGACATATCATGTGGCTGTAAAGGTCCTCTAATCATTTTAGGCATAGTTTCTAGAGAAGGTCGAGGGATGGTTAATGATCCTATAGGTATTTCTATAACTGAGGTGGATGGGTTGGGCTCTCAAGGAGCTTCATCACTTAGGTTCCGAGTTTGTAGGAGAATATCTGCTCTCGCCATCAAAATATCATCATTAGGATTGTTATGGGGTTTCCCTCAAGATGGATGAAGTTGGGGGGTTTGTTGTTGCATGTTAACTAATCCCTGATGGGGGAAGGGGTCTTACATTACTATAATTTTTCGACCTCCTTTCCTCCTCTTGTATTGTATCATTTTTAAATTAGGAAGTTGAGGAAAGTGGTGGGTATAATTACCATATTCCCCATCGATAGCACACAAATTATTAGTCCTTAGACTTATGTTACTTCCTTGTTTCTGTCGGTTATTGTTGGTCATTCCCTAATTTTGATTTCAGTTGGGGTTTCCCCTTCCCGAAGCTCGTGGGCGTTGTTTTTAGTTGCTTCCCCCTACTCAGGTTCTACCTTTGGCTTAGTTTTTGGTTTTTTCTTAGAAACATTTGAAGGAATAGCTTAATTTATTTTTTCATCTGATTGTTTTGTGAATTGAGAGAAGGTTGCACTACATTGACCCTTTCATTGTTTTGCATTGGTGGGTTGTTATGTTGTTGTGATATGAAAGAATAATATCGGTTTCCTTGTACCTGGTTAATGTATGGAATCTACGAAGAGTAAGTCATGTCTATATTCCTAGACGAGTATTGGTTTCCCTATGGGGAAGGATATGAGACTCCTTGATAGGGCTGATATTCTTTAACCCTGTTGACCGTATTTTACATAGGTTGGGGTTAAACGAGGTAGTACCTTGTACTTTTCAATGGTGGTGCATTATGCATGGCGTAAAAATCTTGGCTATTGAAAAAATATCCAGGGTACTGGTAATGGGTGTTGAGAGAGTTTTGAGTAATGGACCCAATTAATCCAAAAAATGTATTGGATGCACCTAAGATCTCTCTATAAGTTTGTAGGCATGGGGCATCTTTAAGAACATGATAGATTTACCCAAACAAGGTGTAAATTAGTTCCAACTATTGAGCTTTGCTAATGGCTTCTTCCTCAGTCTACGAAAATGATTTTTCTATATGTTTGGAGATTTCAGATGTGAGGGATCTCAAGAATAAGTGCAAGAGGACCTTATATTTAAACTTGATTTTACACAGGTTTCATGGATATGATCTGAGATATGGGTAGAGGTTGTTTGTCGAATTGGCTGAGAAATTATGGACATGAATCATGGCAGAATGGGAGGTGGAAGAAGGTGAGGAAAGTTGTAGCTAATGAGATAAAGTTTCTACGTGACACAGAAGGTTGTTCAACATACCATTTCACTATGGATCCAATTAGGGTGCAGCAAAATATTTGTCATATAATAGTATCATTAGTGATACTATTAGACAAACACCACAGGTGAAAATTCATGATGTTTTTTGTTGCATCTTCACCCTCCACTCGTCATCCACTCCACAACATCCATCAAAGGAGAACATGGATTGTTGCTTCTCCTTTGAAATCTATCAAGTCTTGCATAATATTTAACCCTAGGAGAAAATGAACTTATTGGCACAGGTGATGTTCTTACCTATTGCATATTTATTTATTTCCTCTATTGCTCTTGTTGTTGCTATTTCCTGCTACAGGCTTCTTGGATTTTGTATTATTGTTCTTTCTTGCATGTGTGATGGAGTAAACCTGATGAAATAGAAAACAAAATATTCCTAATAGATATTTTTGGATACCAAGAAAACTTTTCAAGGCCTTTGCACTTTTCTCCTGCTTCACTTGAGTATCCTTCTTTTCTAGCTAATTTCTCATGGAAACCACCTTAACCTCAAGCTTTTCAATTTTTCCTTCACCTTCATTTAATTTATTGGACATAACATCGTGCATTCTTCTCACTTCTTCCAAGTACATCTTCGCATTGATGGATTATTATTTAAGATCAACCTCATTTGCATAAAAAATATGCAACAAATTTTCCTAATCTCTACACATAGTTATTGAACAATCAACTTCCATATATAGTTTTTCAATAACCAACCTGGATGACTCATAATCGACTCTAATAAGCCTAACCTCATTCTCAAGCTCATTATTCAACTCAAGATGTCTACCATGAGATTTACATAAATTATAGATCAAAAGTAATTCATAAACCATTATACCTTTGGATTTACCATGTTGGTGCACACCTAGTTCTACTGAGCCATTTCCATATTTTTCCTTATGAGTTGTTCCATTGGCACAAGAGGGATGCGACTCTTTCTTCTCAAAGGTTTTTTATTTATTTATTTTTTCTCGTAGCTATTTTTGTCACCATTTTATTGATATTCTCACCTCCATACAACACCTAGCACCTATCCTAAATCTTCCTTGGAGCAGAGTTGTAATCTTCTCCATATTGACATTAGGATGGTTTTTATATATCACACACCTTGCTTGTGAATTCTACTTCATCATTTTTGCTGACATAGTTCATTTCTGTAACATTCATATAAAAGCTTCCAAATATTTGATCCAATAGCTAATAACTTATATTTAACGTTTTTACCCATACCTGATACGTTGCAGTAGCTAGGACAAATACTGCTTTAGGGTTCATTCAAAAAAAAAATCAATCATCAGTTCTTCCGAGATTTTATTTCTAGTTTTTAAGTTGAAGTCGAAAGAACTGACTCTAATACCAATGGTTGGGATCTTAGCAATACTAAGAGGGGGAGGAAGGGGAGAATGAATATTTGCACTTATACCAATTTTTGTCTTCTTTTTTACAACCCTTTATTCATTCATTCTTTAGTAGCATAATACATGAGCATATCTAAGCATAAAAATGAATAAGAAGTCGAAATACACATAAGCACAATAATTAGCATATCAACACATGAGGACAAAGTATTTAAGGTGAAAATCTTTATGGTAGAAAAACCACCATCCTCTTCTTCTTTACTTCATCTTAATTAAAATCTTATTTTTTTATATGAATTGGCCACCACTCGTTTGTAAGCCACAAATTGATAATCATGCAGGAAACACTTCCTCTATGCCAGTACCTATTTGAGGGCACCACTTATTGAACTTTGTATACCACCACCTATTAGAAGCCACCACACCAACAACTTTTTATTCCACTAGTTGTTGGATTCCCCAACACCCAATATTGTATCTAGCAACCACTGGATAAAAGGCACTACTTGTAATTATTTCTCAGGACACTACCCAGAGGATGTTGCTACACCTTAGATTTGCAAGCCACAACTTGCTATCATTGAAGGCCCCAACCTTCAAGATCTTATATGGGAAATATTTGACAATGTTTCAGACTAGGATATACCTAACCAAAAGCAAACATCTGTGGGAAATGTTTCATCCCATTTTTACAATGGACCCACTGAATACTCTAAGCTCAACAACTATTGAATAAAATCTCAAACCTCATGCAACTAAACCATTCACAATTAATATCTACAACAAAACTCTTTGTCGTATAACTTTTATCATACATTGAATCTGCAACACAATAGATACATCAATGAAATAAAAACTTAATTATCCTCACACCGTCTCATCTTAACTCAATATCCCAACAAGCATAATCACACTCTAACAAGTGGGATATAATGAAAATATAAACCTAATAGGGATGATGATAGATACAACAACACATCAATATGACTAAGACCAATACTCTATCCATATACACTAGTTTTCAACCATAATGCTATACAAAACAAGTCAAGCGAACAATATTATAGCAAATGTATGAAGCCTCTAACTCTTATCTCTATCAATTGCAACATAGCCATTAAAAACATAGGTATATCCATTGCAACAACACTTTACCCTTCTCATGCACACTTAGTTTGTAATAACAATCTTAATAGACTCTTGTCTAGCCATTTAACTCTGCAAATCAACTTTTTCACAAAGAGCTATCTCTACACACTTTGTTTGATCTGCCTCTCAATTACATCATGCATACTCTACAAGAAATTAACCATTTATCATATCATTTCATATTTTTCTCTTTTTATGGGCTTATCCATCACATCCTTTCTATGCACAGAATCATCAAACCTTCCATTGTCTCACTAAACCTAATACAAACGCTTTTTTATTCAATAATCTCTATCATAGGTGCTATACACACTATAAAAACCTCCCTGCTATAGATATCAACTTATGAGATACACAAAAACAAAAAAGCCATCAAACTATCTCCATCATATATGCATAGGACTTTCAATTAGTCAGAGATTGACCGATCACACCTCAACTAGATCCATGCCATAGTTATTTAACTACAATTCCTGGTGTAGTCTAAACTAGCCTATTCGACCATTTAAAAAAGAAATTAGTTCATGAGGACTAGATCTAAGAAACTAACATCGACCACTATGTTTTTGACTTGATCCATGCTATTATGATCGATCAAATCAACATGATTAGTGTGTTCCACTATTTTGTGATGACAAGATGAACCAATATCACAATTACATGACTTTTAATGAATTCACACCTTTAACAATGATACATGAATGATCAAAATGATAATAAAATCAATCCATTATCATGATCACATGAAATTTAATGTGTTTACATTCCTTCAAAGACCAATTCCAACATAACCATTGTGCACAAAGTCAGTCAAACTTTCCTCAACAAAATACTATGGGAAAAACCCTAGTTGATGCTCATGGTATTTCCTTTTGGGCATCTATAGGCATAGAAATTGGTCTTCCATCCTTAATATGGGCTATGCACACATGTTTGAAGAAGCAAATATGGGCTTACTCTTTTAAAAATGTGATTTTCTAAAAAATTAGCAATGTGCATCCTCTATTTTGGCCAAAACATAAATATCTCTATCTAGATATACCATTGTGCTTTAGTCCATCTGCAGCCATATTGTCAAGCCCCTAAAACCACTAGAGACATCAACATTTGATTAAATCATCATGTAAGCTCATCTAAGACTATTGAGAAAAATGCCAAGTAAATCATCTGACTAGATGACTATCTCCCATAGTTAACATCTATGCCAATGCAATGTTACTAGCACTACCCCTTCCCAATCAGTAACTAGGGTCAATCAAGGTTAGAAGGGTTGAACATAGTCAACCAATCTCTAAGATTGAACATCGTCAACCATTGTAAAAATCGGAAACCATAATATATCATACAAAAGTATTCTCAACCATAGCCAAATATGTGAAACTATGGTGATTCATATTCAACCATGGGAATCCTAGGTGATCCATAAACTATTGTGAATATTCCACTCACAATTCGTCATAATGGATATGACAATAATATATTAAAATACTGAAATTTTACACTATTATAGTTTTATTAACTTGAAGATCTGTATATTTAACTGTAATTGGTGCATGCATGCAAATGGAAATTATGTGGAAAAACAAAAAGCGAAAAATAAGCTCTCACACACATAAGACACAAGATATGCTCTGTGGGAAACCCTTTCGAGAGAAAACCCAACTGGAAGGTGAGGCCACTTCGCTCTCTTTATTTTTATAGAAATATGGTTGTAGGTACAAAGAAGTAATGCTTGTGGTGTCACCATTTGTGTGATATACCTCCTACCTCTCCTCCCTATCTTTGCTTAGATATGGAACAAAATTATCTTGAGATAATGGGATGCCCCTTCCTACTAGTGGCTCGCTTCTAATATAGCCTGATAGCCTACTAGTGGTTAATTTCGACTACATCAATTCTTAACTAAAGTTACAAAATATACTCTTCTAGAGCCTTTTACATCGCAAACATGTGGCTAGCCCTTTTTCTATGAATATGGGGGCTAGTGTGACCTCCTCGCAAACGATAGGTGTGAAAAGAAGAAGGTCAACTTTTGAGTGACATAACTTTTGCATGCAAGCTTTGATTGACATGCTTCCTGTGTCGTTGGAAGTATTTGTGTCTGTAGAATAGCGTGAAAATGTGTCGTGCTAAAGCAGAAAAAAATTTATCTCTAAAAAATGTCATTTGATGCCTCAAAATTCTCTTGAAAGGTTTGAGATCATGTTTCACTAAACTGGGTCCCATCGGTAAAAACAGCCTCATGAGATGATTCCTCCACGTTTTCCACTACAAATGCATCGAGATGGATGACAAACAATATAAAGATCTAATTCATATCACTAGGTCAATCATGGTTAATCATGGTTATCATTGGTCAATCATAGTCACCATAATCAATCTTTAGAAACCATGGTCAACCTAGCCAACAATGTTTAGTATTGTCAAACATTGTAAACCATAGACATTCAACATCAATATAGACAATCATAACCTATCATAGAAAAGTATGGCCAAATATGGTGAAATTAGTTAAACCATGTTTACCCATGGTGAACTTGGTCAAGCCATGTTCACCAACACTTAGACCATACTCACCAAAGTCAATGTTTTAAAATGTTAGTAATGTTAATAGTAATATGGTTTAAAACACATTGGTTTACTAAGGTGCTTGATTATGTTTAACTATGTTTATCCATTGTCACAATGCAACATTACAACCACATTTAATATGTTGTTAATATGAATAGGTGTTAATGTGAGATCTATTGTTTTAAGTCTTAACACAATTTCTTCAAAACAATTCTCTTTTATTTTATTTACAGAATAGAAAATTTGGTTTCATCAAAATGTCACATTACAAAACTAACATCTCAATTCCAATGTGAAAAATAAAATGGCATCAAAATACTATGAAACAAATGCTGGTACAATGTGATGAAAAATGTTAGTCTAGTTACCTAGTGACAAACAAATGAATATCATAATTATAATTAGAAATTTTCTTTTGGTGAATGTTACACATTATAGAAAAATCACATTACACAACTAACATCCCAATGTGGTTGCATAAATAAAATGACACAAACATACAATCAGAAAAAGAAATTTCATGTCATATTTTCCTTAACAATATTTTGTTGCTATGTTACATGTGGTTGTGTAAAAAAAAAATTGTGCAAAATTTCTACGTTAATAAATTCTTGGACAACACAAAGAAGAAAATCCCAATCATGGTAATCAGTTAAAATCATGGTCTGGAGAGGTCAACCATTTGATTCACTATCATTCATGTTTAATTGAAGTCAATCATTGTAATCATTGTTAATCATGTCGAGTTAATGTCAACCATTGTCTCCCTCAATCAACAATGGTTAGCCCTCTTCAACCATGGCCATCCTCAGCAAACATGGTCAACCCGGTTAACCCTCTTGAACCATTAATGTAACCATTTTTATAGCAATAATATAACATTAGCATTAACATTAATGGAAGATTTCATGGTTGATCATGGTCAACCAGGGAGAACATTAACGTTGACCAAGTAATAATGGGCAACCATTCACAACAACGGTAAACCAAGGTTAACCATAATCTTTCATCATACTCCTTAGTCAACCATGGTAGTAATTATTAATCATTGTCAACTAAATTCCACCATGCTCTAGCTTTACCAACAATGGTCAGCCCTCATAAACCATGGTCAACCTTGTGAACCATGCCTAGCCCTATCAACCCACTTCAACAAAATTAATGCAACCATTTTTCTAAAGTTAATGTAACCTTAAAGTTGATGTAACATGAATCATTGTCAAACATGGTTAAGAATGGTGAACCATGGTCAATATTAATGTAAGAGAGTAACCATGTCAATATTAATGTAACACTATTATATTGATGTAACAATAATATATTGATACATTAATGGTAAAATTATTGTAAAATTAGCATTAATATTAATCTAACATAAACCATTGTCAATCATGGGTAACAATGATCAACCATGATCATTATTAATGTAACAGTTTAATAATGTCAACACTAGTGTAATATTATAGATTGATGTAGCAATACCTAAGTCAAACCTCTTCAACCATGATGAACCTTTACATCCTTGGTTAACCATAGCCAATGAATCCACCCCATAAACTTAGGTAGTTAAGTAGCATAACCACACTTTACCACTTCATCTACCTTTTATATATCAATGGCAAAAAAAACACATGTCTATCTATATCAATTACATTAGTAAAAATATTTGTCTACCTGTAAAAATATTTGTCTACCTATGCTAACCACATTAGTAAATATGTGTACAATAATAATATTATGCTAGTATAAAACAATATTTTTACCCAAACAGTAAACCATAATTTATACACCATGCAAACATTTTTGGAGTTGTCTATAATGAGACTTTTTGGAGATTCAGGGGACGGAATCCGGCCCAAGAAATTGAGGTTAAATCTTGATTTGTTGCAGTTAAAATGGTTTTTTAACTGCATATTTGGATTCAGCACCCTGAAAAACCCTGAGACTCTTTGATTGTGTAGAAACTAGCTATCAAACTTGTTTTTGTTAAAAAATGGCTTTTTTTTAAAGTTTTATTTTACAGAATTTTACCATTCTTTTCCAATAAATCGTCCATAATGAATGGCGGGACTTTCTGTTTCTCACATTTTGACAATTCGTTGGCTTAATTGGCTTAATTTCTTTTGAAGTTGATTACTCAATAATGACGCTATTTATTGTCAAGCAAATAAAAATCTAACCACAACGTCAGAAGGCGAGAAACAAAGTTTTAAAATATCTGTTGTAGAATTCAACTAGCATAAGCGTCTTGTCGGTATTATTATGAAAAACGTTTACGATTGCCATTGTATTTTGGGGCACTAATCAAACAATGTTGTTCACGGTTTGCCTTAATTATACTAACATATTATGTTCCGACAATCATAGTGAAGTGGTATTATCCCATTACTTATTTAGATAATATTAATTTGGGAAAAATGATAAACAAAATTCCATATGTTATATGCTCACCACTGAAATGACATATTAATGCATGGCTCCTTTATTAATGAGAATTGAGTATCCATTAGAGTTAAGAAAAAGCTTGAAACTCAATCATTAAAGATATAGATTTATTAATTTTTCTATTCATTGAGCTTGCCCAAAATATTGAATTCAGGATCTCTAACACGGGGTGTGCGATGGGCCATTATTGACCTTTTTAACTTAAAACATAAGTCAGTTACAGAACAATTAAGATATGATTGGAATCGCATATACAAAACCCCTTGCTCCAGCCTGGTTACTGATAAGAAGAAAGAGGATACAAATTCGTAACCAATATATATAATAGGAGCAACCACATGGAAATCCATCAACCCTCGTTTCACGTTAAAAAAAAATACATCCACCCTATCGATACCACAACCCTATTCCTAAACATTAGATAAAACATCAATACACCACACTCGGTTCCCAAGTAGCACTAGGGAAAGAAACATCCTCAGAATCAAAGGCACTTGAGTGTCCCATTGGTGGACATTGTTACAAGTTTAATATTTCAATCAATGTCACCTCAAAAGTGAATTCATGGAATAATTGAAAAATATCATTCTTTGCACTGACCATTCTATCTCTCAAATTTGCATAGTGCCAATTGAAAGGATCTGGATGACCCTACAAGACTTGTATGGGTACGACAACGAGAGCCTACTATGTAAGGTCTCTCATTACCAAGTGAGTGTGAGCTGAAATGATTTCGGATCAAGATTTGCATGGGTATCACAACCAGACCTTACTGTGTAAGGTTTGTCACATCCCAGTCTTGTGTCCAATTCTTTAGAATCAATTTCTTTCCAATCCTACCCATTTCCTACCCATTTCAGTCGCAAGATGTATGACATCCCAATCTTGTGTCCACTTCATTAGAATCAATTTCTTTCCAATCCTACCCATGCATGACCTGACAGATTCTTTAGAATCAATTTCTTTCCAATCCTACCCATTTCAGTCGCAAGATGTATGACATCCCAGTCTTGTGTCCACTTCATTAGAATCAATTTCTTTCCAATCCTACCCATGCATGACCTGACAGCTGGAGTGTTCACTTAAACGGTTTGGTCAGCACGCCAAACGCATGATATACCTCCAGTGAAAAATGGGTAGAAAATAAGTACTTTGCAAATGGGAATGGGAATTAAAGGAGTTTGGCTGTATAGGTTGATCTTTAGATTTTAGCACGTTAGTTTGACTGCTGTAGTGAAAATATGGGTTAAAAATAAGTAGTGATTTAAAAATAAATGGTTTGTATATGGTAATTAAATAAGCCCGGCTATATATATATTCACAGTTAAATTTTAACAAATTAATTATCCAAAAACAAATATATATATACCCAACTCATTTAATATGTTTTAACAACTTTGTATACAAATTAATTATCCAAAAACAAATATATATCAGCCCAACTCATTTAATATGTTTTAACAACTTATATATTTATTGGACAAAACATGGCATGATCAACACAGCTAGTCTCAATAAACCGTGATAAAGCGTTAGGCATTGGACATCCGGTTACAATATGACCGCTTTATTTAACTCTTCGAATTTTTGGTGTATTCGGGTTTGTTTTTTTAAATTATTTTTTTTGTCTAAAATATTTTATTAATTTCTGTTTAAAATTGGTTGGTACAGCACAGTTTTAGCTACTTTGTTATTGATTTATTTATTTTTTATAAAATGGAATTTAA
>APFE030986445.1:164657-193662 GCA_000404065.3 Pinus taeda
GTGATGGTGCACTTTGCTATGGGTTTTTGGTGATCTTTGTTGGAGCACAAAATTTTATTGTGAAATTGGGATCTTGGAGAATGATGTAGGGTTGAATTTTCTCTCTTTCCTTTGGTAAGTCTAGTGGTTGTTTTTCTCTATGTATGTGATTGGGTGGAGCTACACCATTGTGTCTATCTAATCTTGTCTTTATTCTAGATGAGGCAGAGGTGGAGGTGGACAGAAGATTGTATCCCTAGAGGACGATAGATTTCATGTTTCTATATGTACACATGAATGTGGGTCGCTCACGAATGCCATAGGAGGCATAGGAGATATGATAGGCATGTGCTTACTTAAACAAGTTAGATGGGCACGTTTTTCTCATGATGTTGAAGATCTAGTACAAAAAACCCACAGGTTAGTTAGATATGCACTGGTTAGTGCTTGGTGCAGATCAACCTTGTCACACAAAATATGGGATTTTGCGAGTATGAAAAATGAAAATCCTGTTTAGAAATAATGTGATCCCATGGTTAAGGGCCTCCATGTTCAATCTATCTAGTTAGATTTGGGTTTGTCTTTGTGTTGTAGCAAACAACAACCCCATTAATTTTTAAATTGTAATAATAATGGGACCCCTCACTTTTTCTAACTTTATAATTTACCCTTTGAAAAACAATTTTTACTTTAATTAAGCAAAAAATAATAAAATATGTCTTTTAAAGAACCATTGCAACATCAAACAATATTATTAAACACTTTGGAAAGTGCACTTTGATTTGGCACTTAACTACTAGGAAAGTTGGTACCTGGAATCCTGACAACCCGTATCTTTTTAAAGTTTAATTCCAAAAGATTACGGGCACATGGGTCTCTTGCGTCCACGTCATCACAATTATTGAATAGCATGCAGATAAGGTTTGGCCCAGACTCCCACTTCTATAAGATTGTAGGATTTATTTATGAGTATGAGGCCCCACTTCCGCTTATATAATACAACTGCCTATTTGATTAGTAGTAGCCCAACTCTTCTATGTTAGTCTACCAACCCAGAAGCCTAAAACATTTTCCTAATTCAATTTCTAATATATTACGGGCATCCGGGGTTCCAGATACTCCTCTCTCCTCTATATTCACCCTGCACCTCCAATACCCAAAACTTTATTTTATTTACTTTTGGGTTTTTCCCCTTCCAATCTGTCGCTTCTCTCTTAATCATCTATTTCTTGTAAGCTCGAAGCCTGCCTACTTTATAAAATTCTAGTTTTAACTTTTTCTTGGCACTTTATCTCCTCTATATTCACCCTGCACCTCCAATACCCAAAACTTTATTTTATTTACTTTTGGGTTTTTCCCCTTCCGATCTATCTCTTCTCTCTTAATCATCTATTGCTTGTAAGCTCGAAGCCTGCCTACTTTATAAAATTCTAGTTTTAACTTTTTTCTTGGCACTTTATGCCAAGGCTCTCACGTGGCACTCTACACGTGGCCTCCCACCTATCCATTGTCCAATCAAAACACACTCATTATGGTTATTCAATGGCACATTTATAGTGGTAAATCGGTTCATTTAATGCATTAAACCTTGAATTTACAATTCATTTTTACTAGTACCCATATTTACTTTGCTTTCCTAATTTTTTTCTGCTCTTTTCGTAGGGGAGCTCTCATACTCCCCAGCTAGATGAAATTAATAAGGAAATTCTAAAAGGAAATCTCTTGCACTACAACTTACCATCCCAAACAAGGAGATTATAGATGATAAGCTCCCTGGTTGAGGCTTTTTCTCAGACATAATTTGTACACGGGATTCAGGGAGTACTTTGTGGAAGAATATTTATAATATTTTCAAAGATGAAGGGCCACTAGTTACAATGAGAATTGTGATAGTGGATTACGAAGTACCTTCGTTAGAGGCAACCCCTCAAGAAGTAGTGAATTCCTTCTTGCAAAGGATTATAGTGAGGCCTAGATTAATGCCTTATATCAATATGGTCAGATGGGTAGTAGAGGTCAACATTACAAAGTGAAAATTTCAAACCCGGGCATGGTGATTGTCTCATTGATGTTGAAGTACATTGAATCGATGTACCATATGTCAGAACCACAATGCACTTTTGACAAATAATATCTTCAATATTCTGTCTATAAACATGTTGAAGCTGGTGATTCCATGAAAAATTGGATGAAAGATCCAAATAAATAGAAATTAGTGGAAGACAGTAAGTATTCTATAGCCTCATGTGCTACTCCTTAATGTCAAATTGCCACCATGTTGTGCAGATTATATGCTTATCCCAACCTTTTTGAATTTCCTTATGGTTGGGTTTCCCTAATTGATGAGGCATTTTGGGGCTATATGTTGGGCACCAAATTGGCCTATATTTTCCTTTCATTTCCACTCCTCTTTTCATCCCTTTTGCATTCATTCGCATACATTTACTATGTAAAACTATGAGGTAATTCCCCTTTTATCGTCTCTTGGGATATTTAATTAATGAAGTAGAGTCATGGGGGTTTTACCTATGTGAACCACTAAAACATGTTATGACCGCAGTTTATGAAGCGTAGGCATTGACCGCACAACATGTCACAGCAGTTTCATGATTCACAGTAGTTGATCAACCACGATAAAACAACATAACTGATTTGCACCTGTTGTCAACCCGTTTTGGATAATTCTTGTTCTTCGTCTCTTAGCGCTAGTGCTGTGTTGAACTGGTGTATATCTTTGGGCATATAGTTGCTAGGTTTTGGGGGGAGATGTTATTCCCCTTTGTACTGTATAAAATATGGGTCATTCCTGTATCAGGGGTTAGCCAGACCCTGCATTGTATTGTAACAACATTGTTCAAATTAATATAATACAAACCTCTTTGCTGATATATCTTTCGATGTGAGTAACATAGCCTTGATCAGAGAGTTGGGCCCACTCTTTTGATCAGGTGTTGCTTGTTTCCTTGTTATGTGTGTATTGTTCATTTCTGCATTTATTTCTTGATTGTTGTTGCATATTCTTTAGATCACTATGAATACTTTTTTAAGTTATGCAGTTGAGTTTCTATTTCTGTTTCAGTAATGCTTCGATTTGGTAATCACAAATCCCTGGTCAATGACAGATTGTAACCTTTCCCTTTCATATAACTTGCATGTTTCCTTGAAAATAATACACACTGGAATTGATATATTAATGTAGGAAAAGGGAGTGAATAAATTGTCTCCATTCATGGATATGATAGGAAATGTGGGTCACGATATCTTTCTTAAGGGATGTAAGAAAATGAGCACCAGTTTCATATCAAAATGGAAATTGGAAATGATTGAAGAAAGCCATAGCCAGAGAGTTGATGTCACCATAGGTACCTTGAGGCAACGCGATATACCATTTAGCAGCAACCCCTGTGAGATCTATGAAAGAGTTGAAGATGGATAGAATCATCGACATAAGAATTGGAGGAGCACCAGAGGTGATATGTCACCACATGGGCTTATGGGTCCCCGTTAGCTTTTCCCTTGAATTTAGGGCAATTGCCTAGAATTTTCATTGGAACTAGAGGCTAGTAAGGCAAATGAAGAATGGGATCATTTGTGAGCCTCAAGACATCGGGCAACTCCAACATAACCAATAAAGGAAATTGTGTTAAAAGACATATAGGGCATTTGAGGAGACCCAAACTATGGAGTCCATCCTTGCTAGTAAGGATTTCCCCCCATAGTGGAGGATTTTGTCCATACAGGACCTGATTTTGTCCCCATTGAGGGTTACCTTGATCGTAAGGTGGATTTGGTAGAGGGTAGGTTTGATATTGCACTACCATAGGCATTTGATAAGAATTGTACGTGACATACAAGTTATAAGATTGTTGAACCTCTTGACCCTAGACGTAAATTTATTTCCCGTACTGCTATAGAGGTTGACCTTGGGCTTGAAAAGGCTAGCCTTGTTGATACACATATAAAGCTTATTGTTGCCAAGGTTGACCTTGTTGCTACAAAGGCTGACTTTGTTATTGTAAAGGTTGACCTTGTTGCTGCAAAGGATGGCCTTGTGAAGAGAACAGTTGGGTAGACTACTGAACAAATTGACTGTGCGGCTGCAAATATTGTTGCGATAGCCATAAAGGTTGCCCCTTCTACTATAACAGTTACCCTTGCTGTTTCAATGCTTGCCCTTGCTACTGCAAATATTTCCCTTGTTGTTGTGAAGGTTTCCCTTGCTACTACAAAGGTTGCCCTTATTGTTGCAAGGGTAGTTGGACAGTCCCTTAGGATATATCCTGAGGGTATTGATATTTCCTGAATTGAATTGGACCATATCTACTAGGAATAGCAGATTGACTAGGCTCGACATAAGCTCCTACTTGAGGAATGTAAGACAAATTAACCAAGGCTTACGAACCATATGGGACATAAGCTTGTTGGAGTGGAACTTGAGCCATGTAAGGTTGATGATATTGGACGTTACCTAATGTGGATGGATCAACAAGGTTAAAAATACTACCATACTAAGGTTGATTAACTCCAACCATGTGAGTTTGTAATCCACTGACATTAGTTTCACCTGACACAAGAGGAGTATTTAGATCTTCCCCCCAAGGCGGTGGCACATTTTGTCCACTTGATGTAGGAGTAGAACTTATTTAAACATGACTTGAAACAATCGGTTGAACTGGAAGGGTTGGTTGAAATGACGAGACAAGATGTGACGGAAAGGTAGGTTTAATAGGAACTAAGGTGATAGTAGTTTGTACAAAAGTTCAAGAGGTCATGTTTAGAATGAACAGACCAGATATGAGCATATCATTGGAAGACCAAATGGGGTTTCTATACAATGATGAGGCACTAGGAGTACCTGAATCTAACTAAGCTAGGGTGGTATAACCATGTGCCAGCATAGGCCCACTAGTTTTAGTAAAGGTGAGAGATGAGACTCTTCCTATATAAGGAAAGCCTTCTGGAGGAAATTCATACTCTTGTTCATCATCGACATGGGGAGTATGGGTAGCGGAAACTTTCAAATAACCCAAAGAAGAGGTTGGGATTTCACCTTATGACTCGATAGGCACAACTAATCGGTGACGAGGAACCCGAGATGTATGAGGATATAAATCCAAAGGAACACCAAGCCGATCGTAAGGACTATAAGGATGATGAGGAGATATCACCACTGAATCGAATAATGAATTCGAAAAATAGACAACAAGCCTATGCGGACTCTCAGGAGTCTATAGACTCTCGAGCGTCTGAATAGGATTATTAGAGGTATCTATATCAGATTCTTGAGGTGACCAAGAATCTGATGGAGGTGGACGAGAAGACAAAGGTTAGATACTTGGAATAATCCCAAGCTAAAAACCTTGATCCTCAAGTGACTAAGGAAGCTCTAGATGAACTCCTCGAGAGGGCCCATCAGTATCAAACAACAAAGGAGAACTATAATATGAACTCAATGGTTTAGCCATGATGGATTCCTCTCAAAAGAAAAAAAGGAAAGGAGATTCATTTAGGTTTTTTAACAATCTTGAAATTAATAGGGAATTACTCAATATTGGTCTAAGAAGCAATTCCTTAGATTCGACATGTTTATCGCGGGAAGTTATTTTTAGAAACAAATACTTTTCTTTCCATCTTTTAAGAGTCGAGAAAAGGACGAAAAGGTGACTCTACTCTCTTCCAATGGTTTAGTGAGCTTGAAAGGACAACTTTCTCGATGATCGAAATGAATGCTCAAGTGAATCCAGGTAAAAGGAATACCAAGTAACTGTGAACTGCAATATACACATCAGCAGATAAATTTACCAAGGACTTGACATACGTGTAGACAATCTCATCGAATGTTGTGTTCGGTATATCACGTTTACAGGGTGGAATAATCAACTTCGTATGGATAAATGTTTTCAACCTATGATGGCCTCCCTTTATATACACGATGGTATGGGGAGCACAAGTTTGTGCTAGCGTTGTCTAATTCTAAAGCGAATGACAACTGCTAAGTTTTAAAGATGTCGGAACATGTCTCTAGCCTAGACCACTAAATATTAACATTAATGTTTCAAATGATCCTTAGATTAACTTATGGATTTAGAATTTTATCTTGGAATTATGTTTCGATTTCAAGGCCTTATGAATGTTATTTGT
Organism: Pinus taeda; assembly: GCA_000404065.3. Taxonomy (NCBI): domain Eukaryota; kingdom Viridiplantae; phylum Streptophyta; class Pinopsida; order Pinales; family Pinaceae; genus Pinus; species Pinus taeda. The sequence goes on from APFE030986445.1 coordinate 170,778, forward strand.
TCCTAAAATGCAAACTAGATGATGAAATGAAATCCTTCAATTCGATGAAATCTATCTATGTAGGGAAGAAGATCACTGAAATCATGCATCAAACCAAATGAAAAAGTGCATCCATGACAATATCCAAATGCTAAATGCAAAATATGAAATCTGATATTTCATACGATAAGAAAAAGTAATGCAAAAACAAATCTTAAAGAAAACTACCTTATGATATAATGATGATTTTTTCTTTTTTTTTTCAAAATGCAACTAATGTAATCTAGTGCAAAAGTAAAGGAGAGTGCAAGCAAGCCAACAAATATGAAAATCTCTTTCACATTATTGATTTGAATGTAACTCAAAATTCTTTGAAAACTATGAAAATATAAACACTTTCACTTTCACTTTTCAAAACAGAAAACTCAAAGAAAACACTTCCTTTTGACTCAAATGAGACAATCATTTTGTAATCTATTGTTTTTCAAAGGGAACTTAAGTGAATTTCACAATATCTACTAATGAAAAGAACTTAAGACATAAGAACCAAAACTGATATGCAAAGGATATTTGAACACACAAAGACTCTAAAACACAGGTAAGTGTTCTCTAATCTCTAATTAGAAGACCAACGAGTGGACAAAGGTTGACCTAGAATACCTAGAAACCCTAAAAGGCTAATCAAAATTCAAGCACACTCAAACAAAGTTAAAAGATAATTGCAATTAGAAAATAGTAGAGTCAACCGAGATCACACTGGTAAATCATTCAGAGAAGGAAAGAAAAACTGAAAATAAGAAGACAAACCCTAAATTTCTTAATCTTCTACAATGATCAAACTTGTTAAGAGGAAAGTAGTGATCATTGCTACTGTAATCAACAAACTCGCGATATCATCTCAACTGTCAGGATAAAAAATGCGATGGTCGAGAAAAGCAACGAAAAAACACAAAATATTCAAGAATAGCTCAAATCAACAACATTTAAGCATATAATAGAAAGTGAGATGGACTACAGGAAAAAATTAAGTATAAGAATGAATGGTTGATCAAGCTCGTCAAAAGACAATGTGAAGAAAGGGAAGGAAAGGGTCATAGGCTCCCCAAAGGATTCACCATTTTTTTGACAAGGTTAATCCTCTTTGTGGACAGAGATGACTCCTCTAGCCCAATGAGTGCATCTAGCAACTTAAGTGACAACAAACTAGACACCTTCCTAGCCTATAATTGAAAAGTAGAACAAAAGAGATTACCTACTTCGTTTTGATGCTATTCTGATTTCCTTTGTTGACAACCTCGAATCGCTTGCGTCATGGGCGTGTTCCTACTTCTCTCAGTGTTTATGTACCTGCAAAAATGATGAAGAGACAAAAGATCATGCCAAAACCAATAAAAAATCCAATAACAACCTAGCTAATTGATCAAGTAATGTTAGGCTAAATAAGTACAGGAACATATATATTTTGAGAAGATTAACCAACTGTTGTATACTATTAGGAAATAAAGGGAAGCTTAGAACCAAAGCCTTGATGTTGAAATGCTCTCCTTGAGTGCTAATCCAAGTCCAAGCCAAGAAACTCTCAAAGCACTCCTTCTCCAAGTCTAATGAATAGCCTCTAGGCACAAGCTTAGCATATGGGTGTAAATAGACATAGACCAAACATTTGGAAATGGGAGAAGAGGAATTTATATCCCGAGAGAGGGAGTTGGGACTTCTCGAAAGATAGGATTAGGCCCACATCTGAAGGAGGTAGCTCATAGGGATAAGACAAAGAGGTCAAAATGGGAGGATTCAACATCATCTATTCAAAACAACCTCCAGCTCACCACTCTCGAACCTTCTAGATCACGAAGCTTCTCATCTCCTTTGGGAAAATTACCTTTTTGGGATCATTGTGGTTATGCAAGGGAATAGGCCATTGTGGATCGAACACAATGCAATAGGAAACCATCACTGTTTTAGCCTCATAAGAGCAATGACTCTCATTTTAGGGTTTTAAAAGCTATTTCTTTAGTGAAATCTCAATATATTTTCCAAACAAATTGTTAGGAGGGATCTTAGCTATATAGATGGATGAGTATAATGTATAATGGTCATGAGAATTTCATGGTATATCACAGGGAAGAGCAGGAGGCGTGACAAAATATTGTGTAAGAATATCTAAACATAAACATGAATAATAAGTGGAAATACACATAAGCACAATAATCATGATATTGACACATGAGGATAAAGTATGTAAGGTGAAAACCCTTCAAGGGAAAAAATCACCATGCTCTTTTGCTTTACTTCATCTAAATTAAACTATTCTTTCACATATGAATTGGCCACCACCAGTGTCTAAGCCACAACTTGATAAACATGCAAGCAACACTTTCTCTAGGCCACTACATATTTGAAGGTGGCACTTATTGAACTTTGTATACCACAATCTATTAGAAGCCACCAAACCGAAAACTTTGCATGCCACCAGTTGTTGGATTCCCAAACACCCAATATTGTATCTAGCCACCACTCGATAGAAGCCACTACTTGCAACTAGTTCTTGGGAAACTACCTAGAGGATGCTACTACACCTTGCATTTGTAAGCCACAACTTGCTATCATTGAAGGCCCCAACCTTCAAGATCTTATGTGGGAAATGTTTGACAATGTTTTAGACTAGGATACACCTAACCAAAAAAAATATATATATAGGCAACGTTTCATCCCATTTTTACAATGGACCTACTAAATAATATAAGACCAACAACTATCGAATAAAATCTCAAACCCCCTGCAGCTCAAACATTCACAATTAATCTCTACAAAAAAAAAATCTTTTTCATTCAACTCTTCTCATACATTAAATCACCAACACCATAGATACATCAATGAAATAAAATTTTAATGATCCTAACACCTTATCACCATAACTCAATACCCCAACAAGCATAATGAAACTCTAACAAGTGTGATATAATGAAAATACAAGCCTTATAGGGATGATGTCAACTGCAACAAGAAATCAATATGACTATGACCAATACTATATCCATATACACTAATGCTCAACCATAATGCTATGCAAAACAAGTCAAGGCAACAATAAGATAGCATATGCATGAAGCCTCTAACTCTTATCCCTATCACTTGCAAGGTATCCATAAAAATCATATGTATATCCATTGCAACAAAACTTTACCCTTCTCATGCACACTCAGTCTGTAATGACAATCTCAATAAACTCTTGTCTAGTAATCTACCTCTGCAAATCAAAGTTGTCACAAAGATCTATCTCTACACACTTTGTCTGATTTGCTTCTCAATTACATCATGCACACTCTATAAGAAATTAACCTTTTATCAAATAATTTCATATTATGCTCTTTTTATGGGTTTATCCATCACATCCTTTCTATGCACATAATCATCAAACCTTCCATTGTCTCACTAAACCCAATGCATAGACTTTTATATTCAATAATCTCTATCGTACATGCTATACACACTATAAAAATTGCCTTGTTATAAATCTCGACTTATTTGATACACACACACACTGAAACACCATCAAAATATCTCCCATAGATATGCATAGGACTTTCAATTACTCACACATTCACCAACCAAACCTCAGATACATCCACGCCATAGTTATTTAAATACAAATCCTAGTGTAGTCTAAATTTCCCAAATCGACCATTTGAAAAAGAAATTAGTTCGTGAGGACCAAATCTAAGCAACTAAAATTGACCACTACATTTTTTACCTGATCCATGTTATTATGATCAATCAAATCAACATAATTAGTGTATTCCACTATTTTGTGATGACAAGATGAACCAGTATTACAATTGCATGAAGTTTAATGAATTCACACCTTCAACAACAATACATGAATGATCAAAATGATGAGAACATAAATCCATTATCATTATGATGTTTACATTCCTTTGGAGATCAATTCCAACATAACCATTGTGCACCAAGTCAATCAAACTTTCCTCAACAAATACTTTGGGAAAATCCCTAGTTGATGCTCTTGGTATTTCCTTTTGGGCAGCTATAGCCATAGATATAGGTTTTTTATCCTTAATCTCAGCTATAGTCACATGTTTGTAGAAGAAAATATGGGCTTACTCTTTTAAAAATGTGGTTTTCTAAAAACTTTGCAATGTTCATCCTCTATTTTGGCCAAAACATAAATATCTCTATCTATATATGCCATTGTTTCTTTAGTCCATCTACAACCATATTCTCAAGCCCCTAAAACCAATAGAGACATCGAAATTTAATTAAATCATCATGTAACCTCATCTAAGGCTATTAACAAAAATGCCAACAAAACTATCTAACGAGTTGATTGTATTCCATAGTTGAGATCTACGCCAACACTACCCCTTCCCAATTACCAACTAGGGCCAATCAAGGTTAGAATGGTTGAACATGGTCAACCATCGTCAAAATGGGAAACCATAATATATCATAGAAAAGTATGCTCAACCGTAGCCAAATACGTGAAACCATGGTGATTCATATTCAACCATGGGAAGCCTAGGTGATCCATAAACTATCATGGATATTCCACTTGATAGTTCACAAAAAAAAAATATCATAATAATATATTAAAATACTGAAATTTTACACTATTACAGTTTTATTAAACTTTAAGATATGTATATTTAACTATAATTAATGCATTTATACAAATGGAAATTATGTAGAAAAAAAAGAAGATGAAAAAATAATCTCACACACACATAAGGCATAAGATATGCTCTCTAGGAAATCCTTTCAGGAGAAAACTCAACTGGAAGGTGAGGCCACTTCACTCTCTTTATTTGTGTGGAAATATGGTTGTAGGTAAAAAGAAGTAATGTCTGTGACTCATGGGCTTCTACAATGCACATATCCTCTTTGTGTGCTCTACCTCATATCTCTCCTCACTATCTTTTCTTAGCTATGGAACAAAATTCTCTCGAAATAATGGAATGCCTCTTCCTCCTAGTGGTCTGGTTATAAGATAGCTTAATAAACTACTAGTAGTTAATTTTGACTACATAAACTCTTAACTAGAGTTACAATATAGACTTTTCTAGAGTCTTTTACATCACAAACATGTGGCTAGCCTCTCTTCCATGAATAATGGGGTTGATGCAACATCCTCCCAAACTATACATGTGAAAATAGGAAGGTCAACTTTTGAGTGGCATAAATTTTGCGTATGGACTTTGTTTGACATGCTTCTTGTGTCATTGGAAAGATCTATGTATGTATAATAACATGAAAATGTGCCACACTAAAGAGAAGAAAATTTAACCCCAAAAAACGTTAGTTGATTTCTCAAAATGCTTGGTTTCAGGCCTAGTTTCGCCATATTGGGTCCCGCTGATAAAAACAATCGTGCGAGTTGATTCCTCCACTTTTTCCACTCCAAATGAATCAAGATGACAAAAAATATGATGATCCAATTTGGATCACTAGGTTAGTCATGGTTAATCATAGGTTAGTCATGGTTAATCATTGGTCAATCATAGTCATCATAATCAACCTTCAAAAACCATGGTTAACCTAGCCAACAATGTTTGGTATAGTCAAGCATGGTAAACTATAATCATTCGTCATCAATACAGAGAATCATAATCTATCATATAAAATTACGGCCAAATATGGTGAAATTAGTTAAACCATGTTCACCCACTTTTAAACCATGCTCACCAAAGTCAATGCTTAAAATTTTTAATAATGTTAATAGTAATATTGTTTAAAACACATTGGTTTATTGATGTGCTTGATTATGTTTGACAATGTTTATCCACTGTTGTAATGAAACATTACAACCACATTTAATATGTTCTTAATATGAATAGGTGTTAATGTGAGATTTGGTGTTTTAAGTCTTAACACAATTTCTTCAAAACAATTGTCTTTTTTTATTTATTTTACAGAATAAAATTTTTGGTTTCATCAAAATGTCACATTACAAAACTAACATCTCAATGCCATTGTGCAAAAGAAAATGACATCAAAATAGTATGAAACAAAATCACATTACACAACAAACATCCCCTTTTGGTTTCATAAATAAAATGACACAAACATACAATCAAAAAAAGAAATTTCATGTCATCTTTTCCTTAAGAATTTTTTGGGTATGTGACATATGGTTGAGTAAAAAAAAATGTGCAAAATTTCGATGTAAATAAATTCTTGGACAACATAAAGAAAAAAATCCCAACCATGGTAATCATTTTAAATCATGGTCCGAAGACATCAACCATTTGATTCACTATCATTCATGTTTAATTGAAGTCAATCATGGTAATCATTGTTATTCATGTTCACCTAATGTCAACCATCCTCTCCGTTGATGAACAATGGTTAACCATCTTCAACCATGGCCATCCTCATCAACAATGGTCAATCCTGTTAACCCTCTTTAACCATTAGTGTAACCATTTTTATAGCAATAATATAACATTAGCATTAACATTAATGGAAGATTTCATGGTTGATCATGGTCAAGCATTGCCAACATTAATGTTGACCAAGTAATAATGGTGAACCATGGACAACAACGATAAACCAAGGTTAACCATAATCTTTTATCATAATCCTTTGTGAATGATGGTAGTAATTATTAATCATTGTCAACTAAATTCCAACATACTCTACCTTGACCAACAATGGTCAACACTCATTAGCCATGGTCAACCTTGTGAACCATGCCTAGCCCTATTAACCCACTTCAACAAAATTAATGCAACCATTTTTCTAAAGTTAATGTAACATGAACCATTGTCAAACATGGTTAAGAATGGTGAACCATGGTCAATATTAATGTAACATTATTATATTGATGTAGCAATAATATATTGGTACATTAATTGTAAAATTAGCATTAATATTAATCTAACATGCACCATTGTCAATCACGGGTAACAATGATCAACCATGATCAATATTAATGTAATAGTTTAATAATGTCAACACTAATGTAATATTATAGATTGATGTAACAATACCCTAAGTGTACCCTCTTCAACTATGATAAACTTTGTCAACCCTTGTTAACCATAGTGAATGAATCCACTCCATAAACTTATGTTGTTAAGTAGCATAACCACATTTATTAAAGTGGTTGCTCATCTACCTCTTATACATCAATGGCCAAAAAACACACCTGTCTACATATATCAACCACATTAATAAATATATTTGCCTACCTATATCAACCACATTAATAAATATGTTTATAATAGTAATATTATGCTAGTAAAAACCAAAATTTTTTTATTCATCAATCAACCATAATTTATGTCCACAAGACGATGCAAACATTTTTTTGGGTGGGGCAGTGTTTTGTTACCAAATGGCTGTTTCTTTAAGTTGTATTTTACGGAATTTTACCATTATTTTCATATAAATCGTGCAGAATGAATGGTGGGACTTTCTCACATTTTGACCATCCGTGGACTAATTTATTTTGAAGTTCATTACTCAATAATGATGCTTTAAGCACAGTGGGGCTTGAATTTTCAAAACTTTTGAAGGCTTTTTTTCATTTTTGAGAGACAACTGTTTATTTATTGTCAAGCAAATAAAAAACTAACCATAACGTGGGAAGGCGAGAAACAAAGTTTGAAAATGTTTGTTGTAGAATTCAACTAGAATGAGCGTCTTGTCGGTATTATAATGAAAAACTTTTACGATTGACATTGTATTTTGGGGCTCTAATCAAAGAATGTTGTTCACGGTTTGCATTGTATTATATATACTAGCATATTTTAGTAAAAAAAATAGCCAAGATTTATCATATCTTCGTACAATCATCGTCCAGTGGTATTATTCCCTTACCTTGTATTTTACACAACACTAATTTCGAAAAAAAATTGAAACAAAATTACATACATTATATGACGGCCACTGGAATGACATATTCATGAATGACTCGTTTATTAATCAAAATTGACTCTCCATTATAGTTAGGAAAAGGTTGAAATTCAATGACTAAGGATCTCCAACACGGGGTGTGCGATGGGTCATCATTGACGCTTTTAACTTAAAACATAAGTCAGTTATAAAACAATTAAGATATGATTGGAATCGCATATAGAAACCCCCTTGGTCCAGCCTGGTTAGTGATAAGAAGAAAGCGGATACAAATTCATAACCAATATATATAAAAGGAGCAACCACATGGAAATATAAACACTCGTCATCATCAACCCTGGTTTCAGGTTAAAAAAAATAAGCCGTGACGGCGTCACATCAACCCTATTCCTAAAATATTAGATAAAGCATCAATACATCACACCCGGTGCCCAGTAGCACTAGGGAAAGAAACATCCTATGAAGCAAAAGCAGTTGAGTGTCTCATTGGTCTACTTACAGACATCACATCAGTCCAGATCATATCAACTCAGCTCTATCCCACGACAGATGATTGGAATTTGACCAGAAATCCCGCCGAATAGAATGAATCGAGAATTTTCAATTTTTTCTACAGACACGACCGAATTGGATAACTATGGCGTAAGCCGCTTTAGATCAAACCTCATAATACGTCATAATACAGTAATGAACAAGGCAAAGACTGAAAACCTAAGACGACGGCACAAACTATATAAAAATCATGTTTAATTATGTCTTTCCAAGGTTTATAAATAAAACAAGGTTGGACATGGTTACAAGTTTAATATTTCAATCAATGTCACCTCAAAAATGAATTCATGGAATAATTGAAAAATATCCGTCTTTGCACTAACCATTCTATTTTCAAATTTGCATAGTGCCAATTGAAATGATCTGGATGACCCTACAAGATTTGAGCCTTGTATGTAAGGTCTCTCACTACGCCCACCGAGAGCCAAGGGAAATGATTTCGATGCTCAAGATTTGCAAGGGTATCACAACGAGACCTTAGTGGGTAAGGTCTGTCACATCTCAGTCTTCTGTCCACTTCTTTAAAATCCATTTCTTTCCAATCCTACCCATTTCAGTCCCGTTTAACACACGCCTTACAATAAATGATACGTTTGTCACGATGGTGCCTAAAACATTATTCCCATAAAACTGCAGCATTAAATGATACGTTTTCTACGATGGTGCTTAAAACATTATTCTCATAAAACTCCAGCATATGCAGGCTTTTAACAGTCTCCCAAATCGTTGAAAATTTTAACAATTAGGCTGTCGTTGAGCTACCAAAACTCTAGAACGGACCATTCTCCACACATTTGACAAAACTACAGGGAAAAGCTATCAGTCGAGAACTTCGAATGCTGCTAAGCACAATTCCAGCATTATAATCCGAGTCAGTTGGTACTATGATGTTCATGGAAATGGTGTGCTCAACCTACCAAACACATGGCCTGATTACTGCAGTGAAAACGCACAGTTGTTACTATGATGTTCACGTAAATAGTTTGCTCAGCCCACCGAATGCGGTTGGTATTATGATGTTCACCTACATGGTTTGCTCAGACCACCAAACGCATGATATAGCTGCAGTGAAAACATGGGTAGAAAATAAGTACTTTGCAAATGGGAATGAGAATGGGAATTAAATGAGTCTGGCTGTATATGTTTATCTTTAGCTCTTAGTAGGCTAGTTTGACTATTGTAGTGGAAACATGGGTTAAGAATAAGTAGTTTGTATATGGTAATTAAATGAGCCTAGCTATATATATTCACACTTAAATTTTAACAAATTAATTATCTAAAAATCAATATATACAACCCCAATGAGTTTTAACAACTTAATGAACAGTGATAAAGCGTTAGCCATTGGACATCCGGTTACAATATGACCGCTTTATTTAACTCAAAGAATTTTTGGAGTGTTCGGGTTGGTTTTTTTAAATTATTTTTTTGTAAAGAATATTTTAAATTAATTTCTGTTTTAAATTAGTTGGTACAGCACAGCTTTAGCAAGCTTGTTATTGATTTTTTTTTTATAAAATGGAATTTAATTTATATAATTCTGGAATTGAATGTAGTTATTTTATATTTTAAATAAAATTCAAAATTATAATTTTACTCAAAATTATATATAAATATTAAAAATAGATATTAATTATTATACCACAATAAACAAATAAAATAGATATTAACTATGCACAATCTTAATATAAAATTGATAGTATTGAATTCATTATTGAAAATTAAAAATTATATACATAATACACCAATAATTAAAACATTTAAATTATATATTAATTATAAGGTATTTATTCATTTTGTCTTCGGTTTGAATTTTCTACCAGTCTTTCGAAAGTATCTTCCACACCAGCAGTGACGTACGTCACTAACTTTTTTTATCAGATTTAACAGTTATAAGAATTCCATATAAAAATGTAAATGGTTGATTATATATTAATAATAAAATTTTCATTTTTTTTAACACAGATAAAATGTTAAACCAATTATTTTATTAAATTTTTAAACATATTATATCTATATATATATAATTGTAATTTTTAAATTGATTAACTCACACAATGATAGTGATGGTGCACTTTGCTATGGTTTTTTCCGGTGATCTTTTTTGGAGCAGAAAAATTTACTATGAAATTGGGACTTTAGAAAATGGTGTAGGGTGAATTTATTTTCACTTTCCTTTTATAAGTTTAGTGGTTGTTTTTCTGTGTCTGTGATTGGGTGGAGCTATAACAATGTGTCTATTCCATCCCTCCTTCATTCTAGATGAGGCAGAGGTGAAGGAAGATGCAAGATGGTATCCCTAGGGGTCGATAAATTTCATTTTTTATATGTACACATGAATGTGGGTCACTAATGCCATAGGAGCTATAAGAGATATGATAGGCACAAGCTTACTTAAACAAGTTAGATGGGCAAGTTTTTCTCATAATGTTGAAGATTAGTACAAAAACGCACAAGTGAGTTAGATATGGGCTTGTTAGTGCTTGGTGCAGATCAGCCTTATCACTCACAATAAGGGATTTTGCAAGTATGAAAAATGAAAACCCTATTTGGACGGAATGTGATCCCATGGTTAAGGGCCCCATGTTCATTCTATCTAGTCATATTTGGGTTTGTCTTTGTGTTGTTAGAAACAACAAACCCCATTAATTTTTAAATTGTAATAATAATGGAGGCATGTTTGTCTTTTCTAAATTTATAATTTACCCTTTAAAAAACACCTTTTCCTCAATTAAGCATTTAAAAAATACTAAAATATACCTTTTAAAGAACCATTGGAGTGTCAACCAATATTCATAAACACTTTGGAAATTGCGCTTTTTATTTGGCACTTAACTACTAGGGAAGTTGGTACCTAGATCCCCGGACACCGTAACTCTTTAAAGTTTAATTCCAAAAGATTACGGGCACATGGGTCTCTTGCGTCCATGTCATCATAATTATTGAATAACATGTAGATAATGTTCGGCCCACACTCTCACTCATATACACCTGGAAACTCCTATTTCCACCTCTATTGCAAAGTTAATGCGCCTTGACATGCGGGGGCGATAGCCAGATATAACGCACGCGGTGATGACTAGAGAAAAAAAAAATAGCGCGCGTTCTATCTGGCTATCGCCCCCGCATGTCAGGGCGCATTAACTTTGCAATAGAGGTGGAAATAAGAGTTTCCCTCCCACTCATATAATATTATAGGATTTATTTATGACTATGGGGCCCCACTTATGCTTATATAATACAACTTCCTATTTTATTAGTAGTAGGCCCACTCTACTCTGTTAGTTGGCCAACCCAGAAGCCCATAACATTTTCCTAATTCAATTTCTATATCTTATGGGGATCCGAACTTCCAGATACTCCTTTCTCCTCTCTATTCACCCTACCGTCCAATACTTGGAACTTAACTTTATTTACTTTTGGGCTCTTCCCTTTTCGAGCTATCGCTTCTCTCTCACTCCTCTACTACTAGTAAGCCTGAAGCCTGTCTACTTTATAAAATTCCAATTTTAAGTTTATTCTGGGCACTTTACGCCAAGGCGCTCACGTGAAACTCTACACATGGCCTCCCACCTATCTATTGTCCAATCAATTAAACACACTCACTATGATTATTCAATGTCACATTTATAGTGGTAAATTAGTTCATTTAATGGGTTATACCTTCAATTTACAATTCATTGTTACTACTACCCATCTTTACTTTGCTTTGCTAATTTTTTTCTACTCTTTTCATAAGGGAGCTTTGATACTTCCCAACTAAATGAATTGAAGAAGGAAAAGTCTAAAAGGAAAGATCTTGAACCGCAACCTACTGGCCCAAACAAGGAGATTATAGATGATAAGCTTCTTGGTTAAGGTTTTTTCTGAGACATAGTTTGTACACGAGATTCAAGGAGTACTTTATGGAAGCATATTTATAATTTTTTTGAAGATGAAGGGCCACAAGTTACAATGAGGATTATGATAGTGGATGGTGAGGTATCCTCATCAAAGGCAACCCCTCAAGAAGTAGTGAATTCCTTCTTGAAAAGAATTATAGTGAGGCCTAGGTTAATGCCATATATCAATATGGTCAGATGGGTAGTAGAGAAGGTCAACATTATAGAGAAAAAATTTCACACCTCGGCATAGTCATTGTCTCATTCATGTTGAAATACATTTAAAAGATGTATTTCTTGTTAGAACCACAATGCACTTTTGACAAAGAATATGTGCAAGATTGTGTCAACAAACATGGAGAAGCTATTGATTCCATAAAATATTGGAGGAAAGACCCAAATAAACATAAGGTAGAGGAGGATAGTAAGTATTCTATAGCCTCACTTGCTACTCCTTTATGTCAAATTGCCACCAGTTGTGAAAATTATATGCTTATCCCAACTTTTTTGAGTTTCCTTATTGTTGTGTTTCCCTAATTGATGGGTCATTTGACGACTATATCTTCGATTGGGCCACCCTATTTTCCAATTACCTAGCTAAGAACATTCTGGCTTTCTACACCTCTCAAAGTGTTTATGAGAACATTATTCACCCACTTCACGTGTTTACATATTATGGACTTCCTTTCTTTTTCCTTGGATTTCCCAGCCATGGGATGGAAATGGACCCATTTTGATCCTCTCCCAATTCATCTTTATCATAATTTTATTTTACAGTCCAATTATTTTGACCATTTTCATACAACCTTCCACTAAGTCATTATTCCTATTTATGAAATAGTATTTGAAGCCAAGCCCCCCAGAGTGTCCCCAAAATCCATGGAAAACATTAAGATAATTTGGAAATGGTTCGGAGAGGAATTGTTTACGTATATCAGAGTTTGGGGATGTTATGCAGTAACTCATGCCCTGTCTCTCTACATTCCTCATAAACTATTATGCAATGAAGTGGCTTACTAGACGGTAGCCCATGGAATAACTAGATGTTAAATTATGGTATGTTCTATGCTTAGAGCAGTTTACTTATCTTTCTTATTATTATCCAGAGATTAGCAATCACATGTACATAAGAAAAGTGCAGATAGAACATTAAATGATCAACAAAAAACAAGCCAAGACAAGAGACACAAGATGTGGCGGCTAGCCAAGGACAAACCCCAATATGGGGAAACCCTTTGATCAAATCTTCTTTCTTCTTCAATAATTTAGCAGAGAGAAATAGTAAAAAAAACTTATTTATATCAGCAGCATCAAAGCCTAGATCAGCAGCATCAACATCAGCAACATCAGCATCATCGACATCAACAACATTAGTATCATCGGCATCAGCGGCATCAGTATCATCAGCATCAACAACATCAACATCATTGGCATTAGTGGCATCAACATCATCAACATCAGCGACATCAGCATCATCGGCATCAGCATCATCAGCCCTAAACTAGTGTAGTCACGATCTTCCAAACCAGAGGTCAGATCACCTCGATTCTTGTGCGAAAAATTGTGAATTTCCAAGGAGAGTTAGCTTCACCTACTGCATAGTCAAGAGAGAGAGATGGATGAGAATTGTGTGTCCAAATGAGGAGGAGACATCTTGTATTTATATGCAAACATTGATGATGAATAGATGTGGTTGTTGGGCTTCTGAGCCTACATAAATTGCTGGCTGACTTTGACAATTTGTGCATAATCAAAATAAATTCATATCTCCATAAATACTTATCAGAATCGGATGATCTTTAGATCAATCCTACGCCTCTCAATGAGAGGAATGTAGATAAGATATTATCAGCTATGAATAAGGTGATTGTCATGGAGTTTGGCCCTAGTTTCCAATTTTAACACTCACTCTCAACTCGGGAGAAATTCATCTGCAATTTGTCTGACCATCGCTACTATTCATCCATCAAATGCACAAATTGACCCCTGCTCTACTCTTCTCTACTCTTCCTTGCTATTCTTAGCGCTGCCTTGCTATGCTTTGCTCTGCTTTACCTTACTATGCTCAGCTCTGCCTTGCTATGCTGTACTATACTCTGCTCTGTTCTACTCTGCTTGAACTATGAAGAAGAAGAAATGATCGAGAATGTATCATACCATCCTCCACTGACCTGAAGTCAGTCTCAAAGTGTGTACCACTGTCACTGGTCCCAGACTAGTATCATTGATCCCAGATCAATGAAGGTCATCCTAGCATAAGGAGTACAATAGATACAACAATGCGTCCATCGGTACTACTATGGTCCCTATCCTCATTTCCTTACTCATTGATCAAATGAGAGGTACTTCCCATGAGTCCCAGACTACATGGATAGGATTCCTCGACAGGAGAACTAATCATCTTGTCCATAAGAGAGTGAATCATCCTGTCCCACAAGAGAGTGAATCATATTGTCCACAAGAGAACGAATCATCCTATCCATAGGAGAGCGAATCATCCTATCCCAAAAGAGAGCGAGTGATCTTATCCACAGGAGAGTGAATCATCCTATCCACAGGAGAGTGAATCATCTTATCCTCAGGAGAGCAAATCATCATATCCACAGTAGAGAAAATCATCCTGTCCAATGGATGCCATGGAGAACTAATCATCCTGGCCTACAGGAGAATCAATCATTCGATTCCACAATCTCCATGGAGAACACATCATCCAGGCCCGCAGGAGAACTAATCATCATGTTCCATAGTTTCCATGGAGAATGAATCATATTGGCCCACAAGAGAACTAATCATCTTATTCCATAGTCGCCACAGAGAACGAGTCATCTTGGCCCACAGGAGAACTAATCATGTTGTTCCATAATCGCCATGGAGAACACGTCATCAAATCCCATAGGAGAATGAATCATCCTGTTCCATGGTCATCATGGAGTGTCATATGGGAAGGTTGAACCTTTAACCCTATATAAAGTTCACCAACAAGGGATGGTGAGTCACCTTGTGGTCATATGTCACTCCAAGAAGTACCCTGCACCCCGCTGGAGCTCCCAGAGCTCAGTAAATCATACTTGACCCTCATTAGAGGGTCTCTGGACGACACCAAGTCGTTCTCGGAAAGTCAGGAATTTGACCTCTCCTAGGGGATTTGTCAAAATGTCAGCAACCTGTTCATCTGTACTGATATGTTGGAGCTTTATTGCTCCTCGCTGCACCATATCTCGAATATAGTGGTACCTGATATCAATATGCTTGGAGCGATCATGAAATACATGATTTTATGATAAACGGATCCCGCTCTAGTTTTCACATAGAATCACGGTGGTATCCAATGTAAATCCAAATAGCTCAATGAAGAGCTTTTGCAACCATACTACCTCATAGGAGGCCATGCTAGCAACAATATACTCTACCTTGGCAGTGGTTAAAGTCACCGACTTCTGCTTCCTACTCATTTAGGATATTGAAGCAGATCCCGAGGGGAAACAACACCCAGAAGTGCTCTTACGGTCCACCATGCTACCTACCCAATCAACATTAGTATATCCAAGTAGTCTCACATCTCCAGCAGTGTATCTTAACCCATAAGTAATTGTGCCATGAAGATATCTCAACAGATTCTTGGCACCAATCCAATGTATGTGGTGAGGTTCGACCATATGTTGACTCAACTTATTGATTGCAAAGCATATATCTAGATGGGATTTCACTAAGAACATAAATGCTCCAATGATTTGACAATACTCGGTGGCATTTCATAAAACATGTCTAGTAGCACTACCACTTAAATTTTTGAAGTCAAGCTCCATCAGGGTAGTTACGAGCTTGTAGTCCACCATACCAAATTTTTCCAATATCTTCACCACATATTTTCCTTGAAATAGGAAAATTTCCCCTGGCTTCTGCCAAATTTCAAGTCCTAGGAAATAATGCATCAGTCCTAGCTCCTTCATTTCAAATTCATAAGCCAACTCCCTCTTACATTTGTGAATGAGAGGGTCTGCACCTGTTAGAAAGAGGTCGTCAACATACAACACCAGTATGAGAGGTTTGTCATCTTCAACCTTAAAGTAAAGGTTGTGATCGGCTTCACTCCTAATGAATCCTAACTTCATCAAGTAGCTATCGATCCTCTCATACCATGTTCAGGGTGTTTGCTTCATCCCATAGAGGGCCTTCTTAAACCTGCACACATGATATTTTTGATCATAAATCTCAAATCCTTTGGGTTTCTCCACGTAGAACTCTTCTGTGATCGAAACATGTAAGAAAACGACCTTAACATCCATCTGATGTAGTTTCCATCCTTGTGAAGTTGCAAGGGCTATGATCAAGTGGATGGTGGTATATCTGGCAACATGTCAAAATATCTCATCATAGTCTATACCTTCCTACTGGGAGAAGCCATGAGTGACAAAACAAGCCTTATACTTTTTTGTACTTCTATTAGTTGTATGCTTTATCTTGTAAATCCATTTAGAAGTGACAATTATTTTTTCCAAGGGTCTGGGAAGCACTTCCCAGACATCATTCTTCATAATAAATTCATATTATTTGGTCATAGCATCCTTCCATACTTGATGCTTGATAACATCTGAGAATGATGAAGGCCCATTTTGAATGGTGGTGCTCATGATGGTTAGGTATCCCTGATACCTATTTGGTTTCTTACATTCACGAAAGGTTCCTCGGGGTGCAGTGTGTCCTTCAGCGCCATCAAGTGTCCCCCTAAGACATGAAGGCCTCTTCCTAAAAGAGGAAGGCTCAGGTGGAGGAGGACCAATAGGATCCATGGGTTCTTCCACATCAAGCATTGTTTCATCATGCTTTTCTTTCGGTTCTCTAGTGTCAACTTCTTGAGAGCATTGTTTCATCATTGCATTTTAGAATGGTAGTGATTTTCATGTTGATTTAAAAAAGTGGTAATTCTACACCAGGCACTTTTTTAAAAGGTTTTTTTTTTTGTTTTTGTTTTTACTTTTAATTTCTAATTTATGAAATGTAAATAATTATTTTCTAAATTTAATAATTTTTGAAGTGGTATTCTTCTTCATATTTTCCTTTTTTTATTTTAATTTTTTTTTTTGGTAGTGAGGTTTTATTGTTTTGCATATTTAAATAAGAAGGTCAATATTTTGAATTTTTGATATTCTATATATTTATACATCGTTAATTAATTTCTCAATCCACATGAAATAATTGTCTCTAAAAACAATAGTTTTTAACAATTGACATAAAAATAGCCATTTTTAACATAAATAGAACTAAAAAACTACACGTTTTGATAATGTTTTTCTAAAAATGACATGTCAAAATCACAATTTTTATAGGAAATTTTTAACTAAAAATGGTTAAATAATAGTTTTTTTTTTGTATGAATTTCATGTCAAAATAATAATAATAGTCACTTTTTTTTCAAAAAATAATGATTAACATAAAAAATAATCCAAAAATCACATAATATAAATATTGAATGCATAACAACCTTAATTAGTGTATATTCTTCTCATAAAATGTCAAAGTCAAAACATTACAAGTATAACTAATTAATAGTTACAAAAAATGAGCTTGATTTCCAAGCATAACTTAAATTTAATCAACAATGTCACCTAATCCAAACTCTTCGTCCTATAGAGTTTCATCATTGTCTTCTTCCACAATATTTTCTGCTTCATTTTGGTCATCTTCCTCTTCTAATGGATCTTTGATGTCTGCAAATCTCCCAATGTATGCCTTTCCAATCATTCCATGTAATGGTGGTTGGGGTTCCTTTGTCTTTTCTTCCACTCATGATTCACTAGAGTCCCCTTTCTTCAACCCAATTTCTTGCATTGCATCTAGAAGAAATTGAAGAGCATTAATTCTTTGCTGAATGAAATTGCATTGTATTGGATCTTTTTCAATTGCAATGCAATTTCTTCCTTTTTGAAGGCAACATGCTACTGTTGTACCTAATTATCAAGCACAAAAGAAATAATGAAGTAAATTAGTACAATGACATATTAATTAAGAAATAACATATTGAAATTCAATTCCATATAATAAAACTTACTTGAGCCAAAAAAAAATCCAGAACCCAATCTCCTTCATTTGAAAATATGTCTATCAGATAGTTAATCAATAACTGTGGTTTTTTATAAATGTTAACTATCTCTCCTTTTGCTTATTTGTCTTCATATGTTAGTTTTCTCACAACAACATCATAAGTCAGTATTTGGCTATGTCTCTTTCCATCTACCCGATTAAAAATCATAGGCATATAGCTATTATATTTTTCCCAACTATCAATATGGATGAACTCACAATCATTTATAAATAGTTGATCTTCACGGTTAAGAAGATTTGACTTTTGTTTGTAACATGAAATAGTAAAATTTTAATTAACTTGTAGAGAAATGAATTTTTCAACATTAATCAGATATACAATTTAAACATCTTACCATGTAAGCTGCATCCTTGAATTTGTTTTCCCCTTGAAGCTTGACAATAACATTACCAATTGTGTGTCTGAATGAAATGTCACAAATCTCCATAATGGTGATGATGTGACTTATAGAAATCCCACAACTACTTTACTAAGAGCTTGATAAGTATAAGGGTCACTATCATAGTCAATGTTTGGAATATTGAAACCATGGGGAATATCAACACCTCTGAATAAATCACTAAATTTGCCGCATTTTCCACATTTTGGATTGATTTTCTCTTCAATTGGATAGCCTATTTCCATACAACATTCCTTTCAAAAATCTACAGTAACATTTATCATATCCCCACCACATTTTTCTTCAAATTCACTTTGAATAAATCTAACCCTTTGGATAAAAGTCATAGACAACCTATATTCATTATCTGAATTATGATACCATGCCACTAACTTTGCTTTTGTATCTGATAAACTAAAATAAATGATACATTTCATTGTTTCAAAATGTGGTTTATTGGGATATTCCTCCATCAATTGTCTTTGAGCTTCTACAAAATGGTTCCCCTCAAGCACATAATAATTATTTTCAAAACATTTTGACTTATTAAATGCTTCTTTGTTGGGAACTTGAACTGGATCAACAAGAAGCACATAATTAACCACATGAGCATATGGATTGTACCTCATCAATGTATGAAAGTTGGGAACATGTAGATTATGTGGCTTTCCGATTTAATATTTACATTATCCTTCACTTTCCTTATAGATTTGTCTGACATTAAGATGAAATGTATGACCACCCTCAATTAAGTTTCTCTTTGTCAAATTCTGTCAAATGGAATTCTATTTTTTCCTTATAACGCCATCCTCTAAATCAGCTCCTAGTGTAATGATTTCTTTGCTTTCTTTTGAAGTTTCACTAGGTTCTTGACTATTGGTATTGATTACCTCCAAATGTTCAACTTTACTTTTCTTCTTCATAGTATTCTCATCATTAACTATAACAAATTTATTCTTGGGCATTATTACTTTTGGTGCTTTACACCTCTTCTCAGTTCCAATGTCATCTTCAGTAATGACAACATATTCTTCACTACTAGTTTCAACTTTCTTATCTTCAAAAGTAACTTGTCTACCCTTGCTAGAATTATCCACTAGAGGCCTTTTTTTCTGATCCCTTGGATGTTGTTTTATAGCATCATCAATTAATACATTTTGCTTGTTTTCCATATCTTCTTCTGACACTAAGTAGAAACTATTGACAACTTTCATAATATCATGCTATATGAAATGAATGTTTCCCAACCTAATTGAACATCTTTCAACAAAATTCTGCCAAACAAAATATCATATGTCAATAAATTAAAAAAAAAAATATAGCATCATCAATTAATACATTTTTTTTGTTTGCCATATCGTCTTCTGATACTAAGTAGAAACTGTTGATAACTTTCATAATATCATGCTCTATGAAATGAATTTTTCCCAACCTAATTGAACAACTTTCAACAAAATTCTACCAAACAAAATATCATATGTCAATAAAACCAAAGTTAAAAAAATATAGTGAGACAGTTAGAAGAACACAAAATACAAATATAAATAAAAATACTTACGATATTTTGTTTCAACTTATTTACGATTTGTTTACACAACTTTGTAGATACCTCTCTCGTGTCATACAATGGATATGATAACTAGTATTTAATCGTTTCATGTCACTTGGGTGGTTTTATATGTAAACAACTTCACTTTCCAGTACCGAACACATGTTTATGACTCTTCCCATAACGTCATAAATTCTATTATCATTAGGTATATCAATATATAGATATATCTGCACATTTTGGCTTTCTCTTTCTTTCACATACAAGATTTTTGATGGAACTTTCACTTCTTTGGATTTATTCCAGTATAAAATCATCTTCTTGTCATTTCAAGCACTTGAAAGATTTATAGCCATCAGCTTAGGTGGAGTTCGTTCACCAATGTTTTTTGAAGATCTAGCTTTAAGAGACTTTGGTCTAGAAATATTCAGAGAAATATTCTTTGATGCCATTTTCCTGAAAAAAGAAACACATAAATAAGTAAATGACGAAAACATATTAACTTAAATTAACAAATATTATTATAATTGATAATTGATTTTATAAATCATAACAATTTCAAAAAAAAAATAAAAAATACATCGCCATGTCGCTTCCCCCTGAAAATCGGTAGGCCAACTGAGCCAACTATTGGGACCAGTCCCCTAGCCCACCATAACGGCCCAACCACTACCCTCTGCCCATCCTCTACCCGTGCCACCCCGGTGGCACACCTGCCTGCAAGGTGGCGGAAATTCCAAGAATCTCTTGCCACCCCGTGGGTAGGCGAGCGATTCTCAAAATCGCCCAGCACCCTACGAGCAGGAGGGACACTAGTGTGGAAGGAGGTGGGAGGCTGCGGCAGCACCCCCCCTTTCCACGCCATCCCTATGGCCCACCCACCAGCGGGGTGGTGGGGCGACAGTTGCATCGCCCCACCACCCCACGAGCGGGTGTGCCACTGGGGTGGCATGGGGGGAGGTTGCGACAGCTTCCCTACGAGCCACCCTAGTGGCCTACCCACCCACGGGGTGGTAGGGCGATTCTAAGAATCGCCCCACCACCCTGCGGGTGGGTGGGCTGCTAGAGTGGCTCATAGGGAGGCTACCAAGCCCACCCGCCCGCACCCCCCCCCAACACCACCTTGCTAAGGTCGCATGGGGGGAGCTGCACAGATCCCCTCACGCCACCCCAGTGGTCCTTCCCCCTGCAGGGTGACAGGACGATTCTAAGAATCGCCCTGCCACCCTACAGGCTGGTGGACCAGCCATCCCGATCACCCGTAACCTACGGGCCTGTTTGGCTACCATGAGCATTACTAGGCCTGTTTGGCCGTCGTGAGATTTATCGAGCCCATCATGCCCACAATGAATGTAGTGGGTAAATTTGGCTCGCAAAAAGTTTTAATTTAAAAAAAAAAAATTAAGCTTCATTAAAATTATCTAATATTAAAATTTGCAAGGAAAAAAATTAACTAACCTTTTAATTGCAAGAATTCTTCATTGAATATGTTGTTGATAGAAATGTAGCTACTACACAAATTCGCTCCAACTCTTTCAACAAACCTTGGAAAACCTTGATGTGATGTGAGTAATAGTGATTATGGAATTTATTATATAGGTGAAATTACAGAGATGTTTCACCATATGTTTAATGTGGGATTAATTTGTTTTTAAAAAAAATAACATGTTAATTTTTTATGGTGATATAGGGAACTATGATAAAACAAATATTATGGAATCGTTTTACAGTGCGGTGAATGTGGGATTAATTTGTTTTAGAATGTATAACCAAATTTTTGGAGGGAAATATTTTGGCGAAACTTTTTGGAGGGAAATTTTCATTATCTAAGCTATATAATATCTTTAGGAGACTCTACATTTGTATCATTCAACATCTTATATTTGAAAGGGATGCATTCTCCTAAAAGTGAAGTTTTGCTTTGTACAACATCAACATCTTCATCGCGTAACAACTCTATTCATATTGATGAATATAACATAAATTTTTCCACTATGAATAGAGAGTCAATTCTTCCACTTAGCCCTAATCCTAAGGACTATGAGAGCAACACTGGTGAAGGAGGGGATGGAGAATTTCAAACAAATAAAGAGTCACATATTCCACTTAGTCCCAATTCTAAGGACTATGAGAGCAGCAGTGATGAAGAGCATGATGATGATGTTGGCATTATGATGCATGTGTTGTACTTGATGGCAACCCTCTCATAGAAGATCATCTCACTTGTATACATTCAGATGAATCTACAGAAGAAATATCAGATGTGACAGAGTGCATGGGTTATCGGACAACAAAAAAGGATCAGATGACAGTTCACAAGTAAGCTTTGCCATCAAGTCCAAAGGGGGAGATTGTTGGCATTATGGCTAAAGTGTTATACTTGATGGCAACACCCATGGCATGGCTCTCAATATGATGAGAATTAAAAAGTTTATTCATGTGGAGAAAACTTCACGGAATTTTATGCAGAGAAAAGTTTATTTCATGTGGGAAAACTTACCTTTGGTCCATGGTAGTTAGTCCTTGGAATTTGAACATATGGAGAAAAGTTTATTTCATGTGGGAAA
>APFE030986445.1:202495-273351 GCA_000404065.3 Pinus taeda
CGCCGCAGGAGTCGCTGCAGGAGGTGCTGCAGGAAGGCGCCGCAGGAGTCGCCACAGGAGTCGCCGCAGGAGGCACCGCAGGAGTCGCCGCAGGAGGCGCCGCAGGAAGGCACCGTAGGAGTACAAGAATGGTGTGTCATGGTGTGCTCTTAGTCCAAATTCTAAGGACTATGAGAGCAGTAGTGATGAAAAGTGCGATGAAAAATTTCAAAAGAATGGAGTGTCACAGTGTCCTCTTTGTCCTAATCCAATGGACTATGAGACCAGAAGTGATGAAGAGCATGATGACAAATTTCAAAATAATGGAGTGTCACGGTGTCCACTTAGTCCTAATTCTAAGGACTATGAGACCAGCAATGATGAAGAGCATGATCATGAATTTCAAAAGAATGGAGTATCATGTTGTCCACTTAGTCCTACTTCTAAGGACAATGAGAGCAACAGCGATGAAGAGCGCGATGATGAATTTGAAAAGAATGGAGTGTCACGGTGTCCTCTTAGTCCTAGTTCTAAGGACTATGAGATCAGTAGCGATGAAGAGCTTGATGATGAATTTCAAAAGAATGGTGTGTCATGGTGTGCTCTTAGTCCTAATTCTAAGGACTATGAGAGCAGTAGTGATGAAAAGTGCGATGAAAAATTTCAAAAGAATGGAGTGTCACGGTGTCCTCTTAGCCCTAATCCAATGGACTATGAGACCAGAAGTGATGAAGAGCATGATGACAAATTTCAAAATAATGGAGTGTCACGGTGTCCACTTAGTCCTAATTCTAAGGACTATGAGACCAACAATGATGAAGAGCATGATCATGAATTTCAAAAGAATGGAGTATCATGTTGTCCACTTAGTCCTACTTCTAAGGACAATGAGAGCAACAGTGATGAAGAGCATGATGATGAATTTGAAAAGAATGGAGTGTCACGGTGTCCTCTTAGTCCTAATTCTAAGGACTATGAGATCAGTAGCGATGAAGAGCTTGATGATGAATTTCAAAAGAATGAAGTGTCACGGTGTCCTCTTAGTCCTAATTCTAAGGACTATGATAGAAGCAATGATGAAGAGCATGATGAAATATTTCAAAAGAATGGAGTGTCATGATGTCCTCTTAGCCCTAATCTAATGGACTATGAGACCAGCAGTGTTGAAAAGCATGATGGCAAATTTCAAAAGAATGGAGTTTCATAGTGTCCACTTAGTCGTAATCATATGGGCTATGAGAGTAGTAGTGATGAAGAGCATAATGAAAAATTTCAAAAGAATGGAGTTTCATAGTGTCCTCTTAGTCCCAATAGTATGGACTATGAGAGCAGTAGTGATGAAGGAAAAGATGAATCACTTAGTCCTAATCCTAAGTACTATAAAGGTAGCAGTGACAAAGGAGAGGATGTAGCATTTTCAATAAGTAAACAGTCACATTTTTGACATAGTCCTAATTCTATGGACTATGAGAGTAGCACTGACAATGCACATGAGGAAGAATATCTAATAAACATCGAGTCAAATTTTCTATTTAGTCCGAATTATAATGACTATGATAGTAGCACTAAAGAAGGGGAAGATAAAGAATATCCTCCAAGTTAGTATTTGAAAAGCACAACTGATCATAGTGTGGATAACATTCCTCTTAATGATGATGAAAATCCTTATACAAATGATGATCCAATGATGGATATGTTGCCAATAAATATTGTATCGAGGAGTAGGAGCAGGACTTTTCGTATCAATGCAAGATGTTCTAGCTATACAAGGGCTAGAGAAGAATATCTGATGATAAAAAGTTCTATCAACACTCTCATTTCAAGTGAATGTTGTCAAAAAGATTGCTTGAAACATATGGATTTCAAATTTTCATTAGAGAGAAGGAAGAGATATTTGTCAATGAATAAAAGCATACAAAATTCATACATACTTGGGTGAATGCAATCTACATTGTCGGGTTATGATTATCATATTGGGTCTTTATTTATCTGTAAAAAGGATTTCAAAATGTTTCATTTGATTGGGAATTTTCGTCTCTCAAGAATTCAAGAAAAATTGGAAAAGGATCCTAAATTTTATTAAGAAGTACATCATAAAAGAGAGTTTGGGCCATTATCAAATATTGCAATGTCATGGATGAAAGATTTGTTTCAAAGCATGGAGAGTGTATGCCAAATAGAGAGGAAATACATATTCTAAATAATTTTTCAAGACGAGAAATCTATAACTTATACAAAGAATATGCAGAAGGTGCTAAGGGACATGGCCAGTTTATTACATATCAATGTTTTGTGAAGGTATGGAAGAAAGCATTCAACAATGTCTGTATTCCTAAGAAGACAAGGATGGGGACTTGTAGTAGATGTGCTTCTCTTAAATAAAAAAGGGACTAATGTGAAGGGTCAAAAAGAGGTAAGCATTCATAAATTTAACTTTTAAAATTGTATAGTCATCAACTATGAAAACATATCTCTTAATGGCTTTCTTTGATGTTGTGTAGATTCAATTGTCGGAGAAATTCGGGAGCATCGTGAACAACAAACAAGTGAAAGGAAAAAATCGTACAAGCATCGAAAGAAGTGTTTTGATAATCTGAATAAATATTTGGGTTTGATAATTGATGGTATGGACCAGAAGAAAACACTTTACCACATTTTTTTCGCACAGTCAAAAATTTACAGGAGGAAATTTTTATTCATTATCACTTGGTGGGTTGTATGGTCTTCAATGGGAAAACGTTTCCAAGGGTGTACTTCACAACTCCAAATATTCATAATGATGCAAATCTGACAATAACCATAATTCATGATAGTATTTCTCATTGGTATGGTAATCATCCTCATATCACTTAAGAAGCAATTTCTAAATTGTTCACATCAGTTTGATTGTAAAGGTTAGGTGTTAGTTCGGGTTTAGTTTTTCCATGTTTGCTTTAGTGTCTAAGTCCTAGGATTCTTGTTCCCTTTGTTAAATATGGTCAACAATCTTGTTTTACCCACCATTGGTCACAAACTTATTCAAAGTGTCATGTGTTAAGGTTGTTTCAAAAATTAGATGCACTACGAAATCAACTAGGAGTTTTCGTAGCACAAGCTCACAAAAATACACTATGTGCGCTACGAAACTGTTGAAGGTGACAATTTTGTTTTTTGAGGATTTACCTTGAAAGAAAAAGAGGATTATTTTGAAAGGGATGTTGCTGCAGAGGTGTAATAAGATCACTTGAGAAGGTTTGAGCCCTAATCAAAAGGAAAATTCAAGAAATTAAGACATATACACATATCAAACCTTGCACTACGAAATCACTGAAGCAGCCTTTTTCATGAGAAAAACTATTTTAGGTAGTCAACGACCATGAGGTCTCTAGAGAAATTGAAAAAATATTTTGGGACATTGAAAGAGGTTTTTATTCATAACATACTAAACTAGAAAAACCTATTTTAGTTTCTTCAAATCGAATATGAGCTGGGAGACATGGGTGACTAAACTTGCGCTACGAAACTATTGTAGGTGCAAGTTTTTCACAAGCATATTTTTCTGTTTTACACCTGTTTTTCAAAGACACATTCTGGGAGGTAGGGAAGGTGTTTCAAAAAACCAAGAGAGGTTTTTGTTCAGCATGGATTGGTTCACAGCAACCTCCTTCTAGTTTTCCAAATACGGTTTTCGTGAGAAGTTATGAGCTCTGTCCCAAGGTCGATGTTTCAGCTAGAACAGAGCAAGGAACAACCTCGTAGTTTCCAGGAACAGTAAAAGGATGAGTCATCAAGGGCCAGTTGGAGGGTTATGAACACTATCAAATTAGAATTCATGGAGCTATAGGTGTCATAGTGAGTGTTTAATTCCTAGATAAGGTTGTTTTAATCATAATGAGGAGTTACACTCCTAATTGTTTTAGGTCTCTAGGACTGCCAGTTAACAGTTAGTTTCATTTAATAATTAGTTTTAGGTGTCAATAGGTTTCATAATAGGTGGAATTCGAATTCCCCTCATGCTGCAGGAGGAATCTAAAGTATGTAAAGAGCTCTATATATAGCAGAACATCTGATGTACAAAGGGTTGGAAATTTATGGAGAAAATCTCTCGCATTGTGCCATTGTAGAAGATTATGTTTTTATGAATGCAGGCTTTGGCTTTACTTCTTAGGATTCAGAAGGAGTTCAATGGTGACTTTTTTATGTTTGTCTTTATTTCCTTATGTACAGTAGTATGAATGTATGATACTTAGAACTCATTGACATGCTCTAACTTCCTTCATACATTCATGGACTGTGTTTTCCTACTTGTCTCCATGTGTTAACTGATATATTGAACTTTGATGCCCTGACTTCCATGTTTAGCTGATACTGCTATCATACTAAGTTTTTCTGACTTCATAAGCCCAATGGATGTTTGTTGATTGTGTTTTAACCACTTACACTTCTTCATTTGTTCAATAGAGTTATCCATCTAATCCATTATCAATATCATTAATCATTTGAGAGATCCCTCTCAGGTTGAGGAGGCTAAGCCTCAGCCAAAAGCTGAACTTCTGAAGGTAGGAGGAGTTCAGAAATCTTTCAAGGTTGCGAAACTACCTAGACGACTCCATTGTTGAAGAATTCAAAATTCATATATTCATGGTGATTCCATTGGAGTTATGAAGAACTCAGATGCTACCATTCTTATTTCAAGGTACGCATGCATAATTTTTTTTAGGAATTCATGGTTCCCAAAATCATTTTCCCAAGGATGCATATTTTCTAAGGAATGGTCCAAAATTCAATGGAGAAGATTTGAGTCTAACTCTGAAGCATATATCATATTTTTGTGATTTTATTGAGCTTTTGAGAGTCAAACATGAGGATGTTTGCATTATGTTTTTCTATGATTCATTTCAAGGGAAATGTAAACAATGGATTGAAAGCTTTCCTGCCAAATCTATTAAGTCATTTGAAGA
Source organism: Pinus taeda (assembly GCA_000404065.3). Taxonomy (NCBI): domain Eukaryota; kingdom Viridiplantae; phylum Streptophyta; class Pinopsida; order Pinales; family Pinaceae; genus Pinus; species Pinus taeda. The sequence continues at coordinate 207,415 of APFE030986445.1, forward strand.
TTTTTGGTTTATGTTTTTGGAGGAATGGATAGATAGATCAGTTTTGGTGGCAAACTCTCCTTCAATTCAAGGTTTCAAACAATGGAATGATGATCATATTAATGAAGAAATAGATGAAAATTTTTCTTTGTCCTTGTCTTCTTATCTAAAATCATTTGAGTGCAAGACAAAAGATAAGATGAAATTTTTGGATGAAGTTGCTAAGGACATTGAGAAAGACATTGAAGGTTTACAAGGTCAAATTCAATCATATAGTCTTCATGATGATGATCATACTTTTCAAAAGATTTATGTGGCAGAACACAAGGAGAGGGTGTTACTTCCTTTCTCTTTCGTGATTGAGGAAGAATACACTATTATTGAAGATAAGTTTGCACAACCAGAAAGTTTTGAGAATCATCAAACTAACCATGTGTTTTTTGATGCTATAGCTGAATACATGGAAAAGATTTACTGTTCAGGCTTCCAGTTATATGTTCATCTTGAAGAACAGTTACACCTCATGCTGCCTTGGTTATTTCAGCATCTGGTTCATTTTTGCTTCAAGCACAGTCAAGAGATTGAAGTGTCAGATCAGATCGTTGATTGGCTTTATTGGAAATATCATGTTGCTTGACCTAAAGTGGAAATTGGAGCTGGTAGGTAGGTAGGAAAATGCTAATAAGCTCAAGGTTGACTGAGCATTCTTTATTAGACATAGATTTCTTTCTCCTACAATGATCATCAAGCTTAAGCCCGAGGTGAAGGCCCAAGAAGCCTTGAAGGAGATGCTTGTCAAGCAAATGTCCGTTTGTCATAAGAGGATAAAGCATTGGACCTGTGAGTTCTTAGTGTACTACAGGAGCACACTATCCCAAGTGGAGCTACTGTTATCACATAAGAAGAAATTTCTAAATTGTTCACATCAGTTTGATTGTAAAGTTAGGTGTTAGTTCGGGTTTAGTTTTTCCATGTTTGCTTTAGTGTCTAAGTCCTAGGAGTCTTGTTCCCTTTGTTAAATATGGTCAACAATCTTGTTTTACCCACCATTGGTCTCACACTTATTCAAAGTGTCATGTGTTAAGGTGTTTCAAAAATTACATGCACTACTAAATCAACTAGGAGTTTTCGTAGCGCAAACTCACAAAAATACACTATGTGCACTATGAAACTGCTGAAGGTGACAATTTCGTTTTTTGAGGATCTACCTTGAAAGAAAAAGAGGATTATTTTGAAAGGGATGATGCTGAAGAGGTTTAATAAGATCACTTGAGAAGGTTTGAGACCTAATCAAAATGAAAATTCAAGAAATTAAGACATACACACATACCAAACCTTGCGCTACGAAATCACTGAAGCAGCGTTTTTCAGGAGAAAAACGGTTTTAGGTAGTCAACTTCGAGGAGGTCTCTAGAGAAATTGAAAGAATATTTTAGGAAATTGAAAGAGGTTTTTATTCCGAACGCACTGAAATAGAAAAACCTCTTTCCATTTCTTCAAATCCATTATGCATTGGGAGAAATGGGTGACTAAACGTGCGCTACAAAACTGCTATAGGTGAAAGTTTTTCACAAGTATATTTATCTGTTTTACACCTGTTTTTCAAAGACACATTCTGGGAGGTATGGAAGGTATTTCAAAACACCAAGAGAGGTTTGTTTTCCACATGGATTTTTTCACAAAAGCCTCCTTCAGTTTTTCCAAATACGTTTTTGTGAGAAGTTATGAGCTCTGTCCCAAGAACCATTTTTCAGCGAGAACAGAGCAAGGAACAACCTCCTAGTTTCTGGGAACAGTAAAAGGATGAGTAATCAAGGGCGAGATGGAGGGTTGTGAACACTATAAAATTTGAATTCATGGATTTTTAGGTGTCATAGGGATTTTTTAATTCCTAGATAAGGTTTTTTTAATCATAATGAGGAGTTACACTCCTAATTGTTTTAGGTCTCTAGGACTGCTAGTTAATAGTCAGTTTAATTTAATAATTAGTTTTAGGTGTCAATAGGTGTCATAATAGGTTTAATTCGAATTACCCTCATGTTGGAGGAGGAATATTAATTATGTAAAGAGCTCTATATATAGTAGAACATATGAATTACAAAGGGTTGGAAATTTATGGAGAAAAGCTCTCACATTGTGCCATTGTAGAAGATTGTGTTTTTATGAATTCAGGCTTTGGCTTTACTTCTCAGGATTCAGAAGGAGTTCAATGGTGACTTGTTTATTTTTGTCTTTATTTCCTTATGTACAGTAGTATGAATTTATGATACTTGGAACTCATTGACATGCTCTAACTTCCTCCATATATTCATGGATTTTGTTTTCCTACATGTCTCCATGTGTTAACTGATATATTGAACTTTGATGCCTTGACTTCCATGTTTAGCTGATACTGCTATCATACTAAGTTTTTCTAACTCGATAAGCCCAATGGATTTTTCTTGATTGTGTTTCAACCACTTACACTTCTTCATTTTTTCAATAGAGTTAGCCATCTAATCCATTATCAATATCATTAATCATTTGAGAGAGCCCTCCCAGGTTGAGGAGGCTAAGCCTCCGCCAAAAGCGTGGTTTGAAATAGCTACATTGAGATAGTCTGATCAGCAACCTATCAAGGATCTATTTTGGTGATAAAACTTCCTAATGTTTTGCATCTACAATTGGGTAACACTTGCTGTGAAAACAAAAATCATGTTTTTTTTTAATATCTAAACATGCATGATGAATTGAGAATTCTTCAAAAGGTAAAGGTTGGTTTCCTTCTCGTTGGGCACACTCAAGACCATATTGATCAGATGTTCAGTCATTTTTTTGTCACATTGAGGAGGAAGGAAGTTGGGAGATTTCCGTAATTAATTGAATGTATTAAAGAATCATACATGCTAGAGCCTACTTTTGATGTGTTGGAAGAAACTGTTGACATGCGAAGTTTTGTTATAGGATTGCATGGTGGGGAGAAATGCATTGCAAAACTTAATGACATAAGCTTCCAACATCAATTTCGTATAAAAAATAATTGATGGGAAAACACTAATATGGGGTAAGAATTATTCAGCTACTGCAGAATGGGCACCGTCATTAGGTTTGGAATTTTTGAAGTTCATTCCTAATCATCTAATATTTTCATCGAAAATATTGTTATTACAATCAGTTTGTGAAGTTCATAATTCTCGCAGCTAGAATAGAGATATAAATTATTCTAATTGCCTAAAAGAAATTAAAAAATGTATGAGATGTACATATTAGTACTTTGACATTGTTGATTTAGTTTGCTGGGATTCATTGTTCAATAATCAAAGTGATATCATTTCAACAACAACAAATGAAGATATACCTTTGAAAAATCCATTTATTTGGCAACAAAATGTGTCGAATGAACATTAGGAAATAAACATTGTTGAACAAAAACAATCTCAAGATATTATTAATTCTTCACAGGCAGAGGAAAGAGAGATGCATATTGGTTCCAGAAGATATCGTGCACAACAGGAAGCCATGGAAGACCTTTACAGGGGTTCAATATAGGATATTAAGGAGGGTTGCATGATTGTGGTGCTAGAAAATGGACATCCTAATGGCTATCCATTCTGGGTTGCTAAAGTTATAAAGGTATTTACAGAAAATGAGGATGTTATAGGTGTTAAAGTACATTGGTATGCCACAAATACACACCCATTCAATGGTGTGTATAAGCTAGAGATGATAGATGACAAAAAAAATGGCGGAAAGAGAAAAAGAAATGGTACAAATATAAATCACCACTGCACATACATCTTACAATTGGAGGATGTTGACATACTTGTTTATGACTTCAATTTAACAAAGAGAGGAACTCTTCATTTCAAGATGATAGAGATTATGAAAAGGTTGTTACTAGAAGGAACAATGTTGAGATGGAAGTCTATTAAAACCAGTCGTAGATCTAGAAGAATTTTGAAACCTGAAATGGTGGGCATGCATGTGGACTCAGATGGGGTACTAGTTGATGAAAGAGAAGAATATGGAACACCTTCATCAACATCTAGTCACTCATCTGAAGATGTGAATTCTGATGTTGTGCAAGAAAATATGAGTGATTTGAATAATTGTTTAAGACAATTTATATAACTGATGTTTGCATCGTATCTTGAAATAAAAATTTTGATTTCCATATGGTGTTAAATCAGAAGTTATGAGCCATTTTTATGTTTTTGGATTATATATCTTAGTTATAATAATTTTTATTGTTTAGAATATCTACAATGCAGCATTAAATTAGAGATATAATGTATGTTTCATTCAATATACAAATAATGACATTTGAATTCATTTGGTCATGTAGTTTGTTCATTATGTTATGGTTTTTTAATTTAATGGTTGAAAAAATTCCAATTTCTTCTATATCTAGCATGTTATGGTTGAAAACATGTTGAATTTATACTTAGGAAGGAAAAATGTTATTCTACCAAAAAGATTACTGTGTTTTTTTCCTCATAAACAACTTTTTTTGTCACATAAAAATTCGGTTTTACTAACATTTTTAAAAATGTTGAAAATTGACCCTAAAAAAATATCATCATTCCAGTATCACCAATTTTTTATTTCCAAGGTGGTTTTTGAACAAAAATTTCATCTTCACTACCATTTTTAAAACATGTTCAAAATTGACCCTAAAAAAAACTTCATGTATACACACTTTTGGTTTTTAGCACTGTTTTTGATGTTTTTTGGGGGTTTTTTGGCCAGAGTTCCTGTTTTGAGTTTATAATTCACGTTTCAAATTTTACATTGTTCTAGCTTGACATGGACACTATCAACAACATGAACATACCAACATTTTCATGTCGAGTCATGTCTTGAGTCATCTCGAGCACATCACTACTGTGGGCCATACTATTGTAATCGATGAAATGTAATGTGGAAGTCCAAGAGACCCACATGTAAAGTTGAAGAGTCATGCAAGGGATGTTGAATAGTCACAAGGGTCAGTTTCACCCTTGGCAATATATACCACTCATTTGTACATGAAAAATACTTTTCACCTTGGCTTTTCCTACATATCCTTGAGAGTCTGTAAAATATTCTTTTAGGAGTGACCAATGGCTCCTACCCTTGCTATCGGGGTTAGTGATGTAATGGTGTACAGATGTGTCTTCGAAATTTCACTTAATTCAGGAGCCTATTAACATGCCAGCACATTTTCACACAAGTATTGTACTCTTTCATAAGACTATTCTTTGGATGCTTGTAATGCATGTTTCTTTAACTTGTATTAAGACAGTTGAACTATTTCGGTTGTTTTAGTATGTACGCTATTGGAAATGTGTTTTATCAGTTGTTAACATTGTGTTGCACTTATGGGCTATCCCAATAGACAGTCGCCATATTAATTCTTGTAAACTTATTATAATTCTCATCACACTCATGTGGACTAGTTCGCTGGGTGTTGTAAGTGTTATATGTTCACCTTTTGTTTTTGATGTCGCATCCATGTGGACTACTTGACTAGAAGTTGTGCATGCATTTTTCTGTTGTATGTCTCTGGCAGAGTTGGGGCTATTCCCTTTCAACCTGAGACTCACTTCCACCCTCTCCCTTTGTAGTGAAAGAAATTTGACATAAGTGGCACTAAGCACTCACTAGGCACGTGAACCTTGATGTTCGAATACAAATAGAAGCACTCTCATGTTCTCACAAGCAAGAGCTAAGGAAAATATTTAAGATAATGGAAACCAAGTCATTATACTAGATGGGACTCCTACCCCAAATGATGTGAGGTTTACTTGGGACATCATACGGGGGATAGCCCCTAAATGCTAATGGGTCCAACATCGTTAAAATTTCTGGCACTAGAAGGAGGGTTGGATGACAAGCTAAGTACTCACATCCTGTTTTGAATCTTCACACATCTATCATGGATATCATTGTAGTTAACCCTTCGTGATGTTTTTCCAATGCATATTCCTTTGAAATCACGAAAGAGTTATTTGATCACTTGTCAGAGCTCATGTATGATGGTGAAGACGAAGTGGCCTAGCCTGAGAACTTACATGACCTCCTTACATTCTTGGGGAATGAGGAAGAGTTTCATGAAGTAGATGCCAACATGTTTCTTGCAATCACACTTCATGAATTCCTGAGACGATGGTGTTGTAACTTGCCTCACAATTTTGTGCACTCATTTAAGCACTTCAGTGATCTAATCAAATATGTTTTCCATCATTGTGATCATCAAGCTCTTGGAAAAAAAAAAAGTTAAAACAATGGAAGTCCCCACATGAATCACCTATGGATTTTTGGTAGCACTTCCATTTATTCCAGTTTTATGCTTTGAAAAGTTAGATGAAATTCTAATATCTCATGGAGATATTTGAATATTTCCTTACCAAATCGCCCTATCCCAATGTGAAGATGAATTTGAAACCCCACTTAGCATACTTCGGTGATGGATTTGTGTAATTAGAAGCGAACATCATTGTTGTCACAAGTGACTATATTCTTTCCCCTCATCAAACAACTCCACCCTCGCTAAGGGATGTGGGAGAACATGCACACACCATTGTTCAATTGTCACCTCCTCCCACCCTCACTACTTTCAAGTTCTACATAGATTTTGTTGGGAAGCCCATGGGTTATCATACACACTTGTTATCTCAATCTCTGTCTTCACATTCTGATGATCCTTGAGATTTCATTATCTTTTGTTCTTCTGTTCCACACTCTACACCAATTGTGAATGAGGGTCAAGCCATCGATGGGGTCGATGTTGCACAACCAACCTGTGTTGTCATTCATGAAGAGAATGACTAGGAATCTGAGCACGAACCTATGGTCAAGGATGACCTCCTTATGTCCATGCCCCCTCCACTTTTTCCTAATCTCGTTGGTGATTTTGTTATATCTGATTTTACTTGTGTAAATCCATCCATGGATGCATCTACTTTTGATCATTCGCAAAACACATATGATGTTAGTCCATCATTTGATAACAGGGAGGAAAAATATTTCATTGAGAATCCACTTGACGTTTCATCTACCTTTCGGAGAGATGCAGAGGATGAACATTCTTACTTCTCATCTACCCCTCTATATGATTCATCAAATCATGAGGATGTGGACAAACATCCTGAATTTTCTGATCTTGGTTGTCATGATCTCTATAATTCTTCATTTGACAAGATGTTGATTAACTTTCTCTTAATATTTCTAAGCCTTTGGTCTCTAATGATCTAACTATTAACAAAGTGGAAACCCCACAGGCTCTTGAGGCACTTCAACCTGAGCTGATGGTTATGTTAGGCCCTTGTTGTCTTGAGGTTAGTTCCACTTTCAATTAGAAATTTTTTGAAATATCCAACGCTCCTCATCACTCATTTGTATGCACTGAAGATCAATCCAACACAAAGATTTTTCTCCCTCCATCAGAATCACATGATCCCATCACTTATGCACTAGAGGAATCATTCACAACAAGCACGCTTGCAAGGCGTAAGTTGTCTCTTTTTCTCATGTTCTTTTGTCTTTCATAGTCATAAGAGTGCATATGCTTATCATCTATACGTATTGTGTCACAACACCATGGTAAGTCCACAGAGTGGTTATCTTGTACTTTCACTTTTTTATTTTCTATGGACATGTTTAAACTTGGAGTGTGTTGGTCTTCATTGTTATAGCTTTTGTGTTTGTTGGTTCACTTGACTGTGCTTCTCATGTACCCTGCTTTCAACAACATGCGCTAGCCAATGCACCAGTGGATGCATTTGAAATATCACTTCACGTGAGTAGTTTGATGCACTATTTAGCATAGGAGTAGGAGTAGCCTTTGCCTCTTGCTTTCTTTGTTTTTTGGTTTGCATGTTTGTTCTCTTTCTTACTTGGTTTGGTTTTCTTGATTTCTTTCTTTTCTTACTTACTTTTCTCTCGCTTTACTTCTACTTTTTTCTTTTTTATTGCTTTGCTTACTTGTACCCATAGGTTAGCCTCTCGTGAAACTATGTTTGGCTCTCGAGACAGGATGGGAAAATCTAAGAGGAATTCTATAGATATCAACATATGGTTATCTATTGTCCTCTCTCTTTATGAATAAATTTTTGTATTTAGTCGATGATGCCTTCACGAAAAATATGTTTTGTTCAAAATGAGTCTTGGTGAAAACTCAAAGCTTGCACTGTTAACTAGTACTGCCTACTCTAATCGGTTATTTTGGGTTAACCCTTGTCAGCTCAGTCAAGGAGAGTCAGGTGAGGGGGAAAACCTTAACAAGTATGTCAGAGGTATAAATGACATATCTATATAAAGGAACAACCACTTCTACTATCAAACAGTCAGGATTCCTCTTTCGTCTCTGAAATAAATGAGTGCCTATGAGCATTTTTTTGAAAAGTGTAAAGAGGTGATGCAAGTAACTCCATTGTTGAGGGAAATGTTCCCCTAGGGCTTTTGGGTGGAAACCCTAGCAGACTTAAAGTTATCTAAACAGAGAAACACACATTCACACAGCCATTATGCTATTATAAGCAAATTCTATAGTAAGAGGGGCGTACCTCAGGTCCTACATTCGAGAAGTTCCTTTAGGGTCCAAACCCTTCTTCAAGTCCCTTTCACTCCTTTGTCCTGCAAAACAACCAATTCCAAAGAATACAACAGTATATGGATAAAGACTTATAAAGAAATCATCTTCATGTTATAAAGGAAGGTATTTAGTTATGAACTTTAAACAACCATTCACATATGAATTCCAACATGAATATCATAAACATAAAGAAGATGCATATCAGGAACCAAGACGTGTTTATTTATTATAGACAAATAGAATGTACAAAAGGAGTAATATCACCTGAGTAAACTTTCGTAGGCTCCAAGCAAAGCTTTCTTCTGGATCCATCCAGCCTCAAGCCTTTAGCATATCTCCTTCCATGACTCACTCCATCATGCCATAACTAGTGGATGAACATCAACACACAAGGAAACAAGAGTTTCTTGTACAAATGGGGGAAGTGTAGAAGCCACAAGGGTCTTCAGACCCGGTCAAGGGAAAAATATCAGTATAATAACCTTTCTCTCTCTTCTCTCCTCTCTTAGGCCTTCCCTTTGAGGCCTTTTTATACCTCTCCCAAAGTAGTTTTTTAGTTGGGAGTTGGTTGGGAACAGTTGGGCCATGGGCACTAACAGGTGATCAACAGGTAAAACCTCCGATCTCCGCCCAAAAATAAGGAGTTTTATATTTTTTTAAGTGTTTTAATACATATAAATGGGTTGGGTATATGCCTACCCACGTATACACACGTTTAACTCAGGGAAATGTCGCGTACAAGGAATAAAACATTGTTTTTTAAATTTTGGACCAGGTCTAGAAGGAGGGGTTTCCCTAGGCTATGAGTGCAACATCACAAACCATAATAGTGAGATTTGGAGTTATAACAGATGCCCCCTAATATATGAGGTCAGAAGGGGTACATGATGGCCAAAATGTATTAAGCAAGTACATGGAAAGGAAATCTGCCAAAAGCCAAGGAGTACTTCACCAGAATTCAGCCTGGCAAGCCACAAAAGGAGATCAGAAAGAAACACTGTCTGAGGCAGGCATACCCATGCTCAGAGAAAGCAAAGCATGTCCGCATATAAATTACAAGTGGATCCACTAAGTATACAAGTATAGATCACTGGAGAATATATAATGGATCATCTGATCATGATCGAACAAGTACATGTCTGAATATCACATATAAAACTGTCAATGATGCTGAAGAATACAATGGATCACTGATATCAAAGAATAATCCCAAAAGGTATCAACTGAACATGATGGAAAAGGATGGTACTACACTACAAACTCAGGTGACAGCATATAGAATGTCGCCATGACTGACTGCAACATATAAGGTGGAGTGGTAGCAACAAGAAGCAACAGGATCAACTGTCAAGTGAACCAATGAATGCTGATACAACCTGAGGTCTTCACCGACTGCCGTGGTACATTTCTGCACCATGGGAATAAATGATCTAAAGTCGACCATGTGAGAAATCGTTTGATTACCGTTCATTGATGTATACCATTAACAAACATGAGACTACTCACCAATAATGATAATGAGCATCAAGGTACCCAATACAAACCAACAAGTGCGAATAGATGAGCTGGAGTCGAACATATGTAAGAATCTATCGATCATGAGACAATGATGATTTCCCAGTGTCGATAGCAAAGGATCTGCCACTAATGATTGCAAACCCCAAGGTACTGCCAAATGGACTCTAGATCTTTGCCCCAAAGCAATGAGTCAGAGTCGATAGGGAAAGATATGCTAGAAGGAAGGCATTAAGGCATCCTTCATCAATCTAGCGCGAGTGTAACTCGTAGGCCAATAATGTGGAAGGAATTAGATGAAAGAGATGTAGTAACCCATATGAAGTACGTTTTCGGCGTACACAAGATGTCGCTAGCGCACGACAGAAACCCTTTGAACCAACCAATAATGAAAGCTGACATAGAGGCAAGGTATCCACCAATAGGGTCAAATGGAAACCAAGGTACTGCATGAATCCCAATGTGTGATAATGTAAGTTGATGTCAAACACAAAGGAAACCACTCAGTCAAAGACCCATGATATTGATCGATGCTGAGCACAAGGTAACCTATCAATAATGAAAATAGGGCCACGGTGCAGCTCTAAGCCTATCCTCAGAGCAAGATGTCGTCTTCGATAAGGACAAGACTCGCCAGCAAGAAGTGAATGGAGACCTTCTCAAACCGGCACGAGTAAAGGACCAAAATAACTAATGTGATAATAGACATGACACTGACAACCAGGGATGGCCGACTGAAAAATGAGTCAAGAGACACCGCATAGAGGTCGACTCAGGCTAACTTACCTTGAACAAAAGCACGACTCAATGTGACTATATGGCAACATATGATGACTCTGTATAAGTTCGTCATGTAGGAGGCATGAATGAACCCTCCATATGATTGAAAGAGATGACCAATCGGGTGAGAACCGACTCAATAACAAGGCTAAGGTGTACCTAAGTCAAACTAAATCCTGCCCAAACGGAGGAGACTTTGTTTTGAGTTCTTTGTTCAAGGGCGACATGACTGACTCTAGCTGCCAAAAAATAAATGGAAATACTATCCCATTCTCGTTCTTTTTGGAATATTTAATTTTTTTGTCTTTTTCTGTTAAGCTTGAAAAAGAATAAAAGAATGCTATGGTATAGTGGAAAGAACGAGTGTCGGTGAAACAAAAGATCTAGTTCCTGGGAATGGAACATTCCTATGCTCAATGCAGGGAGGTGAAAACTGGTCGTGACACTCAAAGGTACGTTCCTTCCATGGGTCAAGGTGTGTCAAGTTGTAGAAGTCAAAGGTATGCAAGGTTGATTTTGCAGTCGTCATGGTCAAAAGTTGGCTTAAACACGAGTCCAAGTGAAGCCGGCTCTAGGCCAAAAGGTGCAAATGGTCAACATGCAATGGAGTAGTACAACTCAACACAAAGGAGCCTCTAGGGTATAAGGCCAGAAAAAAACGAAGAAGCTAAGAGGAATGAGCCTTCAACGCATAAGTCATGGTGGGACTAGAGAGGACTCCCGATCCTACTCAAATTGGAGCAGCATGGGAAACAAATTTCAATGAGGTGCTAACTACGATGCCCATGTAAAGGATGGCTCTACCATCGTGTCATGATTTTAAAAATCGGCGAGTGAAGATGGCTTATGAACCATAACACGATGGGATCGACCCTATGGCAGATGTATCGATAGATGGAGAATAGTATGCATGATGCAACGGAAAAAATGGCTTCCCTAACCTATATGCCAGTGAGAAAATGATACCTTCCATGATGGGTCAATAGTCATGGAACCGTCTTGAAACAGTCGAAAATGTCAAAAATGTCCTGAAAAACAAACCATTCTCGAAATTCCAAGCTCCTAAGTTAAAAGTCACATGAGACCAAACAAAATAAAATTTTGAAAAAATTTGCATTTTCAAAACTTATAAAAGGGATTTTGGACTCACCATTTTTACCAATTGAGTTGGAGAGCAAAGATTTGGAGCAAAAGGAGAAAACTTCCCGTATACCAAATTCGACCATTCAAATTCTTCAAAATCTTCCAGGTAACTCTTATACTTAGCTTGCAATTGATTGTGACTAGTTTTAGGATTTTTCATTGATGTTTCATCGTTGAACTTTTGTTCAAAATTTCACCATGGCGTATACGCGGGTCGGTAATATGAAACCCGCATACACGCGGGCCTTATACACGACTATGTGTACAGTAACCCGCGTATACGCCATGAACCAATTTTAACCAAATACTAACGGTTAGAACTCATTTTTTTCTCAGAATGCTGGTCACTTGGCATGAAAGAGAACATGCAGCAGTGGATAATGAAGACATGAATGATCCTCAAGCCTTGGATGCTTTACGGGGATGTGGCTTGCTTAAATTCTTGAAACTGCCGAAGATGAAAGCCAATGTACGACTGCTTGAGATACTCATTGACTATTGGGATGTCGAGGAGGAAGCTTTCATGATTGATCAAATGCCACTCAGGGTAGAAGTGGAGGATATTTATTTTATCACGGGCGTTTCCCAAAGGGGAGAGGTAGTACAGTCCTGGGGCAGGACATGGAGCAGTCTCACCATAGAGGACTACGTACAGATATATTGCCCAGGACATCCCAAGAAGGTTGGGAGCCAGATTCCTATTGCATATGTGGCGAGTTTATCTCTGAGGATAATCCTATTCGCCATAGCTCGAGTGAACAGATCATCCTCTCTGCATCAGGCATCACAGCTCACCATGAGCATGGCAGTTGATTGTCTCACTACTGTGTTCGACTGGTGTACTCCTCTTCTAGCCAGCATGAAAAGTCAACTCACTTCTATCAAGAGGGGACAGACCAAGAACTTTGGCTACGGGACTATCTTGTGCACTTTCTTCTTCGAGAGGATTCCCGCACTCCGCCCTAAGGTAGCAGTTTCCGTCAGCACCCCACGTCATCCGCGCATGGGCCGGTGGGCTGATCTGATGAAACGTCTGGGGGTGGGGAGGTCCCAAGGACTGCTTTCAACGACGACTTCTTCACCTAGTGGGATCAATAGATCATCATCGTGGATGACTACCCCTATGCTCGGCTAGATTTTCGAGGAGATCCTGACCTAGCGTTACTGCCGAACGCAGCATGGGGCGAGATTGGGAAGGAATTTTTTTTTTTTTTTAATGATTTTTTTGGATTTTTCAAATATAATGATGCATTTTGAAAAATATTTTTGATGATATTCAAATGACTAATATAATGATCATGATCCAGATATTGGGCCAGTACAACCAGTTGTTTTCCCGCGGCATGGACGGCCCGGCCGAGGAGCCGAAGAGGCGGCTTCCGAGACAGAATGGACTCTACATAACGTCCAGCGACACTTGATGAGACTGAGCTGTCGAGTACCGATGGCTGCCATAGAGGACCTTCCTGAGGATATGCAGTGTCATGTGGTTGGCATGCCACGTGACTGGGTTCGTACTTTTTGGCGTTTAGCCAATGCGATAGTTACCTTCTTGGCCGCTCATCCTGAGCTTGGGCATTAGATATACCGGACATGATTATGGGCATTTGAGTCCCAATTTTGTATATTTTTGGACAAAATATGTACACTCGAGATGCTTTATGATGATATATATATATATATATATATATATATATATACAGTTTGACTTTTTGATGCTTGATTTTATTATGATGAATGATTGATGTGCCAATCTAATGCTTGATTAGCGATAGATTCAACTAACCAATTATGAGATCTTGGAATGTACAAATAATTAATATAAACAAATGATCTTTGCAAAAACCTCACCCTTAAATACTGGTGATATAAACATGGATCCCTTACCTGATAAATGTTGTTTAATTGTGACACTATCAATTGAGAATCCAGATAAAATACCAACGAGCCGATATCATGAGAGATTGCCTCAGATAGTAAATTAATAACTGCGGTATACTCAACCATATTATTTGAAGCAGGACCAATGCATACTCCTCTTGATACCATCAATTGACTAGTTGGATAATAGAGTACCCAAGCTACGGAAGCAAGATTCCGAGTGTGCCGACTGGCACCATCGGCAAACCCAAAATAGACCAAATCTTCCATCCACACCTGCAACAACAGGCCAAAAAGTGTTGATATCACAAAACTCTCGATGATATATGTACAAATATACATAATATACAAAGAAGCCATTGCCTAACTCCTACTTAAGCAAAGTACTTCTTTAGGTAGAGCCCGTTTCGGGGCTCCACCAGCCTGTTTCCCTCAAAATCAATTAACTCATATGACCCTTTTTCTAAAACTCGTTTAATAATGAAAGGACCGTACCACATAGGCTTAAACTTGCCTGCCCCAAAGGTGTCTTTATCTTGGTCATAGACCAAGACAAGGTCACCTTCAGAAAAGACTCGAGGATGGACAGATTTATCATACTGCGTTTTAACCCTTTTCTTATGAACCTCATTCATCGTGGCGGCATCTCGACGCTGCTCATCGAGATTTTCCAAGTGAAAGAGGCACTCTTCGATACTCGAAGTATCCGTAAGGATCTCTACAGCTAACTTGAGAGATGGAATTTCACATTCAATCAGAAAGATAGATTCCATCCCGTAAACTAACTAAAAAGGTGTAAAACCAGTAGCAGTCTTTACGGAGGTCTGGTATGCCCAAAGAGCCGAATACAACATAACGTTCCAATTGGACTAATTTTTGTCGATTTTCCGTTGGAGTATCATTCTTAAGAGTTTTATTGACTGCCTCGACCTATCCATTGGCCTGAGGATAATAAGGAGACGAATGCTCTTGTCGGAAACCTAATTTAAGAGCCAATTCAGACATTAGTTTATTCTGGAAATGATTGCCATGATTAGTGACAATCTATCTTAGGACACTGAATCTTGAGATAAGCTGATTGAAAAGAAACAAAGCTGCCATGTCACTATCATTTTTATAAGTGGGCATGGCCTCGGCCCACTTCGTAAAGTAGTCTACAGCCACAATAATATACTTCTAATTCGCCGCTGAAGGCGGATTACAATTTCTAAAATCAATACCCCACTTAGTAAAATGACCGACGGTGACAACGGGAAAAAGAGGAGATGGATGAGCACGCATCTTTCGAGTAAAGGTATGACAAGGAAGACAACGTCTGAGCGCTTCCACACAATCTTTAAAAAGTGAAGGCTAGAAATAGCCAGCACGTAAGATGCGTTGGGCTGTAGCAAGCCTCGATAGATGACCACCACAAGCTCCACTATGGAAATCATTTAGTACTGACTCGGCTTCCTCCAAGTTTAAATAGTGTCGAAGGATTGAATCAACCCCTCGACAGTATAAGGTATCACTGATGATAACATAATTTTTAGCTAGGTGACGTAATTTACGACGTTCATCCTTGGAGAAAGTAGAGGGAAACTTCGAAGTCTCGAGATAGACAATGATATCTCCATACCAAGGGTCGAGTGAAGAGATGAGGAATAAATGTTCATCGGGAAAACTTTCCTCATAAATAGTATCCTCTCCACAAGGCAGCTAAGAAATTAGCTCAGCGAAAACCATGGATTTCTTAGACTTGGCTGACAAGAATTCGAGATAAAATTATTGCATGATGACTATCCATCTATTATATTTGCCCCCAATCACTCACCTACTGAGGACAAATTGAAATGGATTGACCACTGCTAAGAAAAAAATTTTGTGCAGCAAGATATAATGACGAAGCCGCTGGACAGCATGCACAGCTGCCAAGGCCAACTTCTCAACCGAAGAATAGCGAAGTTCAGGACCTATTAATCCTTGGCTCAAATAATAAATCACGTGCTCGGTGAGAGCATCGTCCTCCTGAACTAGAACCATACCAATGGTTTATTCTACTGCAACGAGATATAAAAGGAAGTCTCTGCCATAATCCAGTGGACTCAAAAGCGAGGTAGAGACTAGTGCTTTTTTCAAAGCATCGAACGATCGTTGCGCAAAGTCGTCCCATACAAATGGAACTCCTTTCCGTAGCAAACACATGAACCCTTTAGTGATCTCAGCATAGTTCACTATAAACCGCCTTAAGAAATTAGCCTTCCCTTGAAGACTTTGAAGTTGCCTAATTGAGGACAGGGGAGGCAACCGAGCTATTGCCTCAACCTTGAAGGGATCAACCTGAATCCCTTCATTCGACACAATGAACCCTAACAACCGACCGGACGTAACCACGAAAATGCACTTATTGGGCTTCAACCAGATTTTATAAAAACTACATCGCTCGAAAACCATTCGAAGGTGACTAGGGTGATTAATTCTCTTTCGAGAACGAGCAGCGAGATCATCCAAGTATGCTTCGATGACATGCTTGATGTCGTAGAAAGCATATAACATGGCCCGCTGAAAGGTGGCTTCAACATTTTTAAGACCAAAAGGCATCTTTCTATATGAAAAGGTACCCCAGGGACATATAAAGGTTGTCTTATGTTGATCTTCAGGACAGATAGAAATTTGATTATAACCAGAGAATCCATCCATGAAGGAAAAAATCTCATTACCCGCACACTCGTCGATAATCTGATTGATGAATGGTGTGGGGTAATTATCTTTGGGACAAGCCTTGTTTAGGTCGCTAAAATCGATGCATACTTGGATTGTTTCTTGCTTTTTATCCACAGGGACTGGATTAGAAACCTAATCAGTAAGAGGAACAGGGTATATGAAACCCGCCTTTAGCAGCTTCTCCACTTCTGCTTTGATAGCTGCTACTTTCCTAGGGTTAACCGGCCGAAGCCTTTGACGAACTGGTTTGGCATTTTCATACATCTTGATCTCATGTTGAACTATAGATGGGTCAATGCCAGGAATTTCTTCATAAGACCAAGCAAATACATCCTGAAATTCCTTGAACAGGTCGGTGTAAATTTGAATTTCTTCAGGGGAACACTAAATTCTGTTGAAGAGATTCTCAATCATGTTAGGGTCCCTAGAGATGTTTATAGGTGTTGTTTTTGAAATCACCGACATATTACCTTCGGCACGAACGTGTGCTAGAGCCAAAGGATTTGACACCGTACAAACATCACTAGTACAGAGTTCGGAGAATCTAGATTCTACCTCCTGCAATGGAGGAAGAAAGTATGAACAATGGTGTAAATCTTCCCAAGGTCGATCTATACCCATCATTGCTTCAAGAATTGCTTCTTCTGAAGGTAAAAATGAATCTAAGCAATCCAAAGCAGAGGTAGAATCGAGGCTCCAAGCCAGGGCCACATCACCATCTAACTCCTCTTCATAAAAAGGAGTAGAATGGTCGTCTGCAGAGTTGACGATAAACTGATATCTAAGCTCAACTGCAGATATAGGAAATACCATTCCATTCCCTTATCCTTCAACTAATGTGGTCGTAGGTGAAGGCAAGGTCCAAGGGTCTGAAAAATAATGAGTTCGAAAGAACTCTTCTCAAGGAGACTCCTTAGATGATGAAATGGCATATTTTAGCGACAGGAGAGGGAAACTCAAAAGTACCCATCAATGAGGAATACACCCTTACTCCTAGATTCTCAGTAGGTGGACGAGGGTTATCCACTAAAGGAATAGTAGAGTTGGAGCTTGCTTGAGGATCAACTGGACAATAATCCAATTGATCAACCTTCACGATTTCCCCTCATGAGGAAAGCAAATGACACGAAACAAAGTCGAAACAACGGCATCCATTTCGTATACCCAGTTCTTTGCTAAGAGGAGATTATAGTCTAGGTTAGCATCTATGACTTCTACTTCAATATTAACGACCTTCCCCCCAACACATATAGGAAAGGCCGAGATAATCCCATGTGGCTTATGAGAATGGCCATCGAATGCAGTCAAGACAATAGGTGAAGGAACAGCCGAAGGCGATCCGATAGCCTTCCAACATGACATCAACATGACGCACGTGAAAGCCCCTTCATCAATAGTGGTACGAAAAATATTAATTTTCCGGTATGTAGACTTTATTTGAAAAGCCATATGATGAGGGAGTCGCTTTTTGACATTTAACATGTCGAAAGTGAGCACTAAAGAGTTAGCTGGATTGACTGCCCCAATCACGGAAAGTAAAGCACTTCTCTGAGCCGGACACGACTGGAGAGCCTCTAAAGTGGACATAGCACACGAACTCTAAGCCAGATCCTCCACAATGGAGTAATTCTGGGCAGCCCTAGCATTAGGATTAATAGTCGCGCGTTTAGCGGAACCTTTCGGTATCCGTGGTATAGTCTCAACAGGGGGTCGCTGGATATGAAGGTCAATACTTCCGGGAACAGCCTTGTCCTTGGATGTTTTGGCTTCACCATAATCACGTGAACGAGTAACGACATGGACGTTAGAACCCATCATGAAAACATTCGATGATTTTTCCCCTTCCTGGTTGCCCCTACGGAGGTTCGAGGGTTTGAACTTGTGCGAGCAAGAAGTTGCTCCCCTTGGGGAAAAGGGTTGGTTAACACAGCTTGGGAACTAAAATTCCCTTGCTGCCCTAACAAGTGTTGAGCATCTTCAATCTTGGGGGAAATATGATTTATATGGTCTCCACTGCACAACTTGCATGGAAACTTGACTTTCTTTCTCAACTCATTTCTACCACCACCAGCATTATTTCCGGATTTATTTGCATTAGGCTTCCCATCCTGGTTCTTTTTCTTACCTCGTTCTTTCTTTTACCCATTGGAATTTTGATTTCCTTTTGGGTTATCAGATTGGACAGAATTAATCGAAGAGGTTTGGGAAGCCGTAGGGTTAGATGATGTGACTTGGTTGTTAGAAGCAGTTTGTAAAGACAACTGCTGCAATTGGTTCAACAAGTTCACTGTATTCGTGTCTACTGACCCAAAAATACCATCCACGTGGGGACCTGGCTTCGACTTAGCTACGTCTACCTTAGACCCAGGAGCAACTGGCAAGTATTTTTGTAGGATCCCAGACTGAGAGTAGATCAGTTCTAATTGATGGGCCGTAAAAATGGCTTGCTCCTTAGAATAGACTCAAGACATGGAGACATCCTTGGAGATCTCAGGTATCAAAGATTTCAAAAACCACTCGAGACGGTACTCTGGAGGGATATCGGCTTTAATAAGCCTCTTTCTCCGTCTCCATTCCTGAATATGGTCAGAAATGTGAGTTTCCTTATCCTGACGAAAAGTGGCCAGTAGATCGATTCCGGCATCATACCAGACATGCAATTAAAAATGATTTAAGAAAATATTGGCTAAGTCAGTCAAAGATGTAAAGCTGCCCCCATGAAACTCTATATACCATTTAGTCGAATTACCAGTCAAGGTGCATTGAAAGAGTCTCAACCTCACCGAGTCGTCGATAAGGGAGTTGGATGAGCACCACAAATGGAATGTGGTTACATGGTCGCCTGGGTCCTCACCACTCTTCCCTTCGAATTTTGGAATGTTTGAAGGGAGTTTGGTTGGGACCAGAGGCCAGGCTAGATTGTACTTGAATGGATCATTGGTTAACTTAGTGAGATCTGGTAAGTTCAATGTTGCCACAAACGGAAGCCTAGGAGGAGCTTCGGGATTCCAACCAGACTAGGTGGAACTCCCAAAGCTCTGAAAAGATTGACCTGGATTTTGGAAGGCACCAGGCCGCCTGAAGTAACCAATAGAACCCGTTGAACCAAAAGGCAAGCCTTGTGATCCAGCAAAATTCGGAGTTTGACCAACTCCGGCCACATATCCACCATACCTAGCAAAGTTTCCTCCTAAAGGATTATAAGGAGTTGATAACCCCTGATATAGATTCCAAGCCGAAGCTAAGGGAGGAATACTTTGAAATGAACTAACTGTGGTGTACGACCTATTGCCATATTGGCTGAAAAATGGATTCCTAGTTCCGGCACTACTAACCCCAGGGTTATTCCAACCTTGGAAGGGGCTGCTGCTTTGTCCTATAGAAGAAAAAGGCATGGATCCTATCGTTGGGTTGGAATGTGGTATATGACCACTTCCAAAAGGAAAACACTGGAACGAAGTCGATCCACTCATCATGGTCATGGCAGCCCTGAATGGAGCTGAAGGAATGCCCTATGAATGGACTCCAAATGGGAAGAATCCAGAACCTAAAGCATTGGTTTGGGAATTTCCACTCGTGGACGGAATGGAGGTAGACCCAGCAAAATATGTGCTAGCAAAAGATATGAATAAAGAGACGGAGGGGATGGAAATAGTTCCTCCTCCTTGTACATATATGGGAGACTGCATAGTCGTAGCACTTGTAGAAGCCATGCTTCCAGTAATGGTCGTCGAAGGTAAGCGCGTAGCGTAACCTGGACTTGATGGTCTATGCGTCAGAGTCCCAATGTATTGTAACACATCTGGATGACTAGATGGTAGGGGAGAATTCGGAGCCGCTAACAACTCTAAAATTTCTTCTACCTCTATGTTATTCTCTGCTTGTAAGCAAACTTGAGAAAGAACTGGAGTGTTCCTCTCTTGTTCCGCAGAAGTACCAGGCCTTGCTTGAATACTAATGCCCCCGAGAGGAGGATCAATCCCCGATGCGTCAACTACTGTGGGACGAAACCCACCGGTATTATTACCTCTGCGCCGTCTAGGAGAAGGCTCTAAACTCAGTGGTGAAAGACCACGAAGTCTTCGAGACCGTCTAGGAGATCGGTCAACCACTTTGAATTTCTTGTTTTAAATATAACTAAAGACTAAAAAAATTGAAAGCTAGGCCAACTAAGAGCACAAAGCACACACTATAAAGTCCCTAAAGATAACAACCAGTCAAACAACTTCCAAGTATTTCTGCTCTGGGTGATTAGGATCAGACACCAAAATACGAGAAAGTGAAATAAGGGGCCTTCCGAAGATAGTCTGGGATGATGAGGGCCCAGGCCTATCAGCGAAGGTAACAGAGGAAGTTACGCTAACCTTCTAACAACAGCCTGCGCCAGTGCAAGCCCCTAAGCTTCGCAAGGGTGCCCTCCAGTAGTACTGTCGAGAGTGATGCAAAGTCAACCTCAAGTGCCATGAGATTCCCCTCTGCAGCCACCTATGTAGTTCCCTAGGAGTAGCAACTATGGATACCAACTCATCGTAGAAGCCAGGCGGAACAATCATGAGGTAAGTTCGGACAAGTAGGAGATGCGGTATCTCTCTTCCCTGTCTTCACAGACCCTCGTGCTTAACTCCCAGATCCAGAGCTTTCCTAATCTTCCTAACGCTATTGGATTTTCTCTCGTTATTCAGACTCCCATGTTTGACATTTAAATGGCCTTGGAGAGTTAACTCTCCACTCGCCTAATCCAAGGCCCTAAGATCCTAAACTTGTTGGTGTATGTAACTTAAAAGAAAAATTTCTAGTGAATTTTAGTTAGCGCTTTATTTTAAAATATGTTTTTCTTTAAGTCACGGGATGATGGAAGTGAAAATAGTGGTGCTTTTTGATGCAAAAGAAATTAATAAAAACCTAACTATATGCATATGCACTTGCCTTTGTTTTTCGATGAAGAGTAATTTCTACAGGGTTCGAGGGACTTCTAATAAAACAAACTTTTCTTTTCTTTTCGTTAATTCACGCTTCACACTCACAAACGTTAACAAAGCTATGTATGTCTAAAAAGATATGCAAATCTATCTTAATGCAACAAATATATGCTTAATGAAAGATTCAAAACAACTCTAAAAACAAGAAATGAAAGTTTCTTTGCTTATCAATTCTTATTTTTCCACTTAAAATGTCTAGATGGAATATGAGATGCTACCATTCATTTCGTCTAAACACTAAAAAAAAATCTCAAGACAAACACAAAGCACTTTCATTCACTAAAAGGAAACCAAATGAAAAACAAGTTCAAGAAAGAAAAACAAACTTTTTCAAAAAGTTTTCTTCAAAGCAACAACAAAATAGTCTTTTCAAAAATGCTTTCAACAAGACTGAAACTTTGTGATTGAAACAATAAGCGACAAACACTTTTGCAAGTTGACACCACACAATGGATGAAAGCTCAACAAAAATAAATGTGTTTAAATATGCTCTTTAACAATCGAAAGTAGCAATGAAAGCTTTGGCAACAAAGACCAAAAAAGATAAAAAAGACAAATTTCCAGAAAGTATCAATCAACAACTTTCATGAAACTAAGAAGTGGATGGTCACAAAAAGAGGTTTTGTCAAGCAAACAGAAAGTCACCAAAAGAAAGATTCAACACAAAGATTGAGGACAATCCTTTTGCCCTGATGAATCAGAGCATCCAAGATTCCAACAAGAAATCTTGCATGCTTTTAGCAAAAAACGATGACGCTTGCAACAAAAAAAACAAGACCAATACTCCTTACAATCAGAGAGAAATTGGAGTAAGACACTTGTTGTAAAACAAACAACTGATACTAGAAAAAGGATTGTTTCAAACTGAATCAAACCACTAGACAAACCTTCAGAGACAAAAATTTATAAATCTTGAAAATTGCAAGATATACGCGACTGTACTTAAATACATATTGCGTGTATACGCGATTGTGCCTGAGGAAACCTGTCTATGCGCGGGTTTACTTCAGGAAACAAGCGTACATATGCTTCTGTAACTAAGGAAAATAGCGTATATGAAAGATTTCAAGAAAAAAAAAAAAAAAAAAAAAAAAAAAACTGGCAAAACTTAGAATTCAAGAACAGACCAGACAATAACAGCAAACAAAAAGGAAACTGAGCCCTGATTGGCTTGAAAAACACCCAAACTAGGAACAACAAGAGTGTTGTCCCCAACGGAGTCACTAATTCTGTTGAGGGAAATGTTCCCCTAGGGCTTTTGGGTGGAAACCCTAGCAGATTGAAAGTTGTCTAAACAGAGAAACACACATTCACATAGCCATTATGCTATTATAAGTAAATTCTATAGTAAGAGGGGCGTACCTCAGGTCCTACGTTCGAGAAGTTCATTTAGGGTCCAAACCCTTCTTCAAGTCCCTTTCGCTCCTTTGTCCTGCAAAACAACCAATTCCAAAGAATACAACAATATATGGACAAAGACTTATAAAGAAATCATCTTCATGTTATAAAGGAAGGTAGTTAGTTATGAACTTTAAACAACCATTCACATATGAATTCCAACATGAATATCATAAACATAAAGAAGATGCATATCAGGAACCAAGACGTGTTTCTTTATTATAGACAAATAGAATGTACAAAAGGAGTAATATCACATGGGTAACTTTTTGCAGGCTCTAAGAAAAGCTTGCTTCCAAATCCGTCCAGCCTCAAGCCTTTAGCAAATCTCCTTCCATGACTCACTCCATGATGCCATAACTAGTGGATGAACATCAACACACTAGGAAACAAGAGTTTCCTGTACAAATGGGGGAAGTACAGAAGGCACAAGGCTCTTCAGACCTAGTCAGGGGAAAAATATCAGTATAATAACCTTTCTCTCTCTTCTCTCCTCTCTTAGGCCTTCCCTTTGAGGTCTTTTTATACCTCTCCCAAAGTAGTTTTTTAGTTGGGAGTTGGTTGGGAACAGTTGGGCCACGTGGACTAACAGGTGATCAACAGGTAAAACCCACGATCTCCGCCAGAAAATAAGGAGTTTATATTTTTTAAGTGTTTTAATCCATATACGCGGGTTAGGTATATGCCTACCCGCGTATACACGTGTTTAACGCAGGGCAATGTCGCGTACAAGGAATAAAACACTGTTTTTTAAATTTTGGACCAGGTCTGGAAGGAGGGGTTGCCCTAGGCCATGAGTGCAGCATCGCAAACCAACCCACATCATAGTGAAAACTCAAAGCTCTCACTGTTGACTAGTACTGCCTACTCTAATCGGTTATTTTGGGTTAACCCTTTTCAGCTCAGTCAAGGAGAGTAAGATGAGGGGGGAAACCTTAACAAGTATGTCAGAGGTATAAATGACATATCTATATAAAGGAACAACCTCTTCTACTCTCAAACAGTCAGGATTCCTCTTTCGGCTTTGAAATAAATGAGTGCCTATGATCATTTTTTTGAAAAGTTTAAAGAGGTGATGCAAGTAACTCCACTAGGGTACCGACTAGGATCACTGGTAGTGAAGCGATGCGTGTGTTCCTACATGACTCCACTGGGGTACTGTCTAGGCCTTTTGGAAGTGAAGCAACACCAGAGATAAAACTTAAACTTTGATAGTTATATTACTTATGCATCAATATACCCCTCATCTCCAATTGAAATAACTAAGCTGACATGGCTTGGAATGTGTGTTCACTGATCAAGAGAATTGTAGGGACTATGTATTTAAACCAAGATACTTTTGAAAGCATGATGATCAAAGAGTCGAACAATACTTCTCGAAGGGTTAGACTCATTTTTCATGAAACAAGGTCCATACAAAGAGTTGGAGTTATACCAATGTGTCACCAAGTGTTGTAGAGGCTACAACCACCCTACAACATTTTCTCTCATATGTACATTTCAGACCTTACCTTGGATCTTGCAATTGATCATCCTTGGCTACTTGTTGGTAATATGATGATTTCAACCTATCCTCCTTAATCTTAAGAGTTGTCTATTTTCTCAAATTTATGCAACATGTGTCATCTTTGGGCATAGGGGTTTTTGTTTGTCATGCAAAGGGCATGTTGTCTTTCTTCAAGGGAATTGTGTTCATATGAGTGGTTGTCATCACATAAAAATGTTTCAAACTCACTTCACGCACTCTTATAATGAAGGTTGTTGCATCAAGAAAATTATGTCTTATGCATTCTTGATGGTCTATGTTGTGATACTAAGTGTTCATGTATGAACATAGTCGAGTTCTATCACTGTTTACATATGTTTCACTGATCTCACAGTTTTCCATTCTCCTAAGCAACCTAACCTCATCCAGCATCCCAAAATTGTGTGCTTTTCTACTACAACAATCAATCTTACTCCCTTTCCTGTTGAAACCCCATAGTGCATAGAGACACAACATCCCTTTCTTGTTGACACCCCATATCCTGTAGAGACACCAACCTCCCTTACCTGCTAAAACCTTGCAACCCGCAGAGACCCTAGCCAACACTTCTCTCCAAAACTATGTAGAGCAGTCAGGCAACGCTGCACTTAGAAACTTTGCAAAGGTGTCCTCCTAGGACCCCAATCCCATAGTAGCATCATGTGCCTCAAAACTTCATAGTGTTTCCCAATCTCCCCAATCTGTCTTGCATGTAAAAACTACGTAGATGCGCCTAGGGCATCATTTCAGCAGCAGTCATTGTTCTAAAATTGTGCAGATCTACCTCTCAGTGACTTTAGGAAAAGGTGACATGCTAGTATCACTCCCAAGGAGGAGAGGAGAAGGACCAATGAACCAAGTAATAGAAAATATCACATGCACATGGAAACTCTGTTGAATACATGATCATCCTAAGGGTAAGTATGGTAAGTAAAGAACACGTTTCGAAGTACACCTCTTAACTAAGTTTGGAGGACTACTTTTCATTTTCATATCATCCTTTCCTCAATAACATGCATGTGCACAAACACGAAAATTCAATTTATGTGTTTCTTCTACATGTCTTGCTTCCTTTTCACTTGTTCGACCAACTATTATCTCCGGCATGTTGATTGGTATGTCATGCTTGTGACCTCATTCTGGTGATGTTGAAGGTTGTGTTTGAGTTTTGTTCGCTGTGTAAACATCTATGACACTCACACACGATGTCTATCTGAAGTGTCACACTTGTCGCTTTCACCATTTGATAGTCCTATGGTCAGTCACACTGAGCATGTTGTCTTGTTGATTCGAGTTGTCTTGTCATTGAGTCATGTTGAGTGTGTGTTTGCAAGGTCATTTATGCACAAGTTCACTCGCTCACACACTTAGTCATTTTGCTGAAAATCAACCAATCAGATCAACCCCCAACAACCGGACCATCGTTGAGTTTCACTGCGTAGTATAATCCCTTAGTGATTATGCACTACTACCCATAATTGTGTAGAGCTTGAGGTTGTCTCCTAGAACTATGCATAATTTGCTAAGCAACTCATCTCAATCTTCACTGTGTGCAAGCAAAGCCATCAAGCATCTAGTTGGTCCACTAGAAAGTTTAACCAGGCAGTGACCCCTCCCCTCACTCAGAAAAATTGCACAGAACCTGCCAGCATGCCCACCGCTGCTAACTGAATAAGTTGTGCAAACGTGAAGGACATGCACCGACTACCTTTCATTTAAATATCCTTGAAATTTGTGTAGTTCTATCAGTTAGTCACCACGTCATCCAACCTGCTGCTCCTCCTGAAAACTGTGTAGTTTTGATGGGCTATCTCCCAGCTACCCAACATCCTTCTCAGCCTAAAAAATGTGCAGGGATGTCCTATAAGCTAGCCTCCCAACTCTAAACATTTTTTGCCAGAAGCCTCCCGCAACCTACTACTAGCCTCCCCTAAGAATTTGTGTAGTTTTCACTGCCAATGTCCCCCTATTTCTTGCACTGTCTCCATGGAAAAATTGCACATATCTTCCCTTCAACCAAGTCAAATCCCACAGATAGTCACTGCTGATCCGAAGTGCCCATCCAAGCCTCCTAGTGACGTCTCCGCAATTTTCATTGGTGGTGCCTAGAGCCCACATCTAGATCTGGAATGTGCTTTGCATAGTTTCAAAGCCTTGTCCTCTCTCCTCGTCACTTGCACCTGAAATAGAAATATAGTGCATCATGGTAGGCTAGGAGATTTCTATATTTTATGTCATCTCATCATGAATGATTGCAGATATAGGTAAATGGATCATACATGGCAAGACAACAAACAAGATGAACAAGGAGCGCATGCCAGGAGACCTGTTCACGAATGGACGAACACATAGAGCATGCCAAGTACAAGTGAAGTAGAGACATGCACGTGCAACGTCAGGCATTACGACAATGATGATGATGTTACCAAGTATAGGCATGTATTACGAGGATGATGATACATGGCTCTCCTCATGTTTTGATTTGTAAATGAATGAACAATGTATCTATGAAATAATAGATGATAATGCAAATACTAATATAAGGGAACAATGATTCTTAGTGATTCTATGATAAGTATGAGACCCCTATGCTCAGATCCATTGTTTAAACCTATAGATTATATTTTTGTGATATGTTTGAAAAAATACGTGTCATGGCTATTAGGGGTCCAGTCTAGACCATTGCAATGTTTTTGCAATTGTATCATTGTTATGTTGTGTAAATTCATTTATGAAACTATCATTGAGTTCTGGGAAGGGGGGTTGAATCAATATTTTCAATTTTATAGCTTTTAAATTCCCAATTAGATCTATATAGACTACTTTAGTGAAATGAAATTGTCTGTGTACGCAACTGTGTAAGGAAACTAGCCCATACCCAAAGAACTTATGATTTAGTCAAATTATCTTGTGTTGATCTTCAACCAATGCATCAGTATCTTATTATACAGTAACTATGTGAAGTAATGACATCATAGACCATCACTCATAAACAACAAACATGAACACCAAGATTTAAGGTGGAAACCCAATGCGGGAGAAAAATCACCTACTGTTGTTGTCTCTATCTTCTTTTAATATAAATAAAATTTGTTTACAATATTGTACTGGTTCATACTCACACCAGTACGTGGCACCCACCTACAGAACGATAAAACCTTATCTCGTTTTCCAACTTCTAATAGAAGGGAGCTACAACCTCCTAGCTCTTGTACTAGTCGATGTGTTTACTAGTACATAGACGATGTCCTATAGAAAGCTATGACCTTCTCTCTTCTTCCAGGGACCACTTCTCATTAATTTTCAGACTGGATGCTCCTAGTGCACAACAACACAATATGAAGGCCTCGTTTCATCAAAATTTCACACTGGACCCATCAGAACTTTGAAACTCAAATTGCATCAACCAACATTCAGTTACTCTAAATAGTTGAATCACTGTCACCATAACCCTCTGTTTAACCCAGAAACCTGCATCATCATTCAGAACCAGATGCAACCTCAAAAATCATACATCAGAATATATACATGACTTCCTTTAACCAAACTTGTGTATGCCTTCAAAACTACTGACACATAAAAGTTTTGAATAAAATTTGTATCAGAAAGAGATATTTTGGACATCTACTATCAATTTACAGATCTATAAATAGTCAGTATTAGAGATAACTCTTCTCACTTAAACAATCAATCAATTAGACACAGAACTCCTTCTACATTTGGTTTTACATTCAGATCTAAGAAGACTTCATTGATAGGCAGCAGTAAAACAACAACATTGATCAATCATTTGTGAAGAATAGGCTTTTCTTTGCATACACTACTTGGAAGAGTCAAACCTGCATGTATATGCGTCTTTACCGAGGTGAACCAATGTATACATCTGCAAATATTAACTCAAAACTTCGTTGTTATTCCAGACTTTAGACATAACCAGATCATGACATTTAAAGAATAAAACATGTGTAAGCAATCAGATCTAGCCCAACCAATATTAGATCATTCAATGAGAAGTCATTTCAGGTATCATGATCCTGTTCCAACAATGAATTCAAGGTGCACAAAATATTTTCTATCCTCTCACAATCATATCCCCTGCAACAAAAAATATACTTTAGATAGAAGTATTCCTGAGAAACCCTTTTTTACATGCACACCTGACCCTTTGATCTTCTCTTCCTTATATACTTTTTAGCCTTTCTCAATACATTAGACCAAAACATCACTTAGAGCCTGTGGTATTCTTGTACAGGATCAAATATTCATTACTCCACTCAATATTGTGGGCTAATACCATGGGATTGACACTTGGTATTCTTTACTCTTGAATTTCCTTGATTTTCCAACCCATGTGGGCTTTTCCTCTTGTGAAAGTGCATGCAAATGTATATGGTCATTTTGTTTTGTGAACCTGCATATATATGTTGCTTTGATAAGGTGAACCTATGTATACAGCTTAAACTATCTGAAATCATCCTTTTCCTTCAACTTCTTGATTCTAATTAGTTGACCTTTGTTCCAACTTCCTGTTCTTTTGTACCAATGCCCTATTACCTTTGAATTGACATGTTACACTGTGAGCTAACCTGTGAGTGATTGTCCATCACGGAAAACACCTGTATCATAATGCCAACAATCTCCCCCTTTGTACTTGATGGCAACAATATTGCTGTTGATTACTGCAAGCTATAGAAACTGTTAGAGATATCAAGCAACACCAAATTACTCTCCAAACGCAACTCTACAAACACCAAGCTACTCTCCCCCTTTGACATCAAGGGAAAAGTGCTAACTGACCAATGTTAAATGAATAATTCCATATATGAACAATTGAATATGAAAATTGATCATGCTCCCCCTAGGCACATTCTAAATTCTCTGATTCAACTCCCCCCTTGTACATTTTGTGATGCACTAGACCATCCATGCTCCCCCCGAGCACATGCAGATACTATGCAAAAATGGATATGAATATTTGAAACCATAGCTGAAGTTAGTAACCTTAATGCCAACAATGCAGAAATTTTGTGAAGGCTAATGCTCCCCTTGAACCTGTGCTACCTTTTCATTGTCAACAAATCATTTATCAAGGCATCTTCATCAATTAGATAAAAATTAAATGAACAAAGTTTATCAGCAAATTGTAATCATCAATATCAGACTGATCACCCATATCAGAGTATGACCCACTATTTTTCTATCAAAAAAATATATATTCTCCGACAACCACATAAATTCGTGTATATACGCGACTATCCTTCAGGAAACCTGTGTATAGGAACCTTCCTCTAAAAAACTAGGTTTAACAATAGAATCATGGAGAAACTACTCCCAAATTTTGTCTAAGATATTAAAATGTTTCTCCGAGAAGCAGTTTGGTGAATATATCAAAAACCTATTCTTTGGAGGGAACATACTCCAATTTAACCTTTTGTTCAAGCACTTGTTCTCATAGAAAATGGTACTTAATCGGTGTGTGCTTGGTCTTGGAGTGCATGAATGGATTTTTTGAAATGCTAATGGCACTTGTATTATCACATAGAATGAATATGGGTGGAATACATGTGATTTGAATATATTGTAATGTTTTTATCATCCAAAGTAGTTGTGTGTAGCAAGATGCAATGACAACATATTATGCTTTAGCCGTAGATAAGGCAATCGAACATTATTTCTTGTTGAACCAAGACACTAACCATGATCCCATGTAGAATGCACCTCCACTACTGCTTTTTCGATCATCAAAATTTCTTGCCCAATTTGCATCTGTATATGCATGAGGAGTAAGATCCCTATCTTTGCAATACCATAGACCAAAGTATTGATTTCCTTGAATATATTTGAATGTTATTTTTATAGCCTGTAGATGTGATTCCTTTGGATTTGCTTGGAACCTTCCAATGTGATTCCTTTGGATTTGCTTGGAACCTTCCAATAACTCCTATTACATGCATGATATTACGTTTGGCACCTATTAGATAAAGTAGACTTCCAATCATAGATTTGTATGCTGGTTGTTTCATTGCGAGTGATTCATCATTTGAACTGAGACTGCATCCTATTACGATTGGAGTACACACTAGTTTAGAATCTTCCATTTTGTACTTCTTTAGAATCTACTTGAGATACTTAGTTTGTGAAAGAAAAATACAACCTTTTGTTTATTGAGCTTGTAGACCAAGAAAATATGCAAGTTCACCAAGTAAGGACATTTCAAATTCTTGTCGTATAACTGAAGAAAAGTTCCAACTCATAGATTCTTCCTTGCTACCAAAGATGATATCATCAACATAAACAAGAATAATTAGAAATTTATTATTTTCAATCTTTGTATATAATTTGTTGTCTACTTAACCTTTTGTGAAGCCTTGTTGTTGTAGATATTTGTCAAGACGGTAATACTGGGCCCTTGGCACTTGTTTCAGACCATACAAAGCCTTTTTGAGCTTACATACAAGATGTGCATCATTTCCTAGAATTCATCCTTTTGGTTGTTCAATATAAACTTCTTCTTCTAAATATCCATTTAGAAAAGTTGCTTTTACATCCATTTGATATACTTTGAATTTTCGAAAACTTGAAAGAGTAAGAAACATTCTTATGGCTTCAATTTTGGCAACAGGTGCAAAATTTTCTTCAAAGCCTATACCTTCGTGTTCAGCATACCCTTTACAAACAAGTCTCGCTTTGTTTCTAATAACTTCTCCATCTTCATTCAACTTATTCTTAAATATCCATTTTGTTCCTATACATTTTTATCATGAGGTCTAGGAACTAATTCCCAAGTATCATTATTTTCAATTTGGTCAAGCTCTTCATTCATGGCCTTAAACCAACACTCATCTTTGCTAGATTCATTTACATTTTTTGGTTCTATGGAGGATAGTAATGCTAGATAACTTGAGGTTCCTACAAGAGTTCTTCTTGTCTATACTCCAGACCCTTTTTCTACTAGGATTTGAGATTCTCGATGATTCTTTTGAACATACCTAGACGGAGTCTTTTCCTTGTCTATTGTATCTTCTTCTAATGCTTCATTGGTTTCTTCATATATATCATTTTGATTTGATACAGGAAATCATTCACTGTCTTCCTCATTGTCATTTTCATTTCTTGATTTCATTTGTTCTAGATTTATGCATGCTTCATCAATTACTACATCAACGCATTCAACAATTTTCCAAAGTCTTCTATTATAACATTTGTCTCCTTTACTTCTGGATGAATAACCAAGAAGAATTCCATCGTTTATGTTGGGTTCAAACTTACCAAGTTTGTCATCAGTCTTTTTAATGAAACATTTGCTTCCAAAAACTCTAAATTTGTTTACAATAGGAGGCTTACCAGTTCATATGGAGTTTGATCACTATTTACTCGAACATTAGCTTTGTTGAAAATTGTCACGACAGTAAATAAATCTTCACCCCAGAAGGTGGTAGGAGTTCCAGATTCATCAAACATGGCTTGAGCCATTTGTTGAATTGTTCTTTTCATTCTTTCCGCTACACCATTTCGTTGAGAAGTTCTAGCAATAGAGAACTACCATTTTATTCCATGTTGTTCACAAAAGTAAAAAAATAAATCATCTAATATAAATTCTTCCCCTCTATCATATCTGATACATTTGATTTTTCGATCTAATTCATTTTCAATTAAAGATTTGAATTCTTTGAACTTTTCAAATGCTTCATCTTTATGCTTTAGTAGACCTATCCAACACATTCTAGAGAAATCATCAATGAATAAAATAAATTATTCTTCTCCACAAGCTAACTTTTTCCTTCTTGTTCCACACAAATTAGTATGGATGAGTTCAAGAGGCTTACTTGCTGATCCTTTTTTTCCACTAAAATGAACTCTAGTTTTCTTACTGCCTTAACATTGTTTTCATATGTTATTTGCTAGGACGCAGATATATGGAAGATCATTAACAACCTTGAGAATGCATGCTTTTCTTATTTGAGAAAAACTTAGATGCCCTAATCTCCTGTTCCATAACCAATTTCCATATGTTTTTCTTAGATAGTATTGTTTTTCTCCTCCTTTCAGTATGTATAGATTGTTTGGAGTTCTTGTACCTTTGATTACAGTCTTTCCCATATCAAGCTCACGAACCACACATTCATTTGACCAAAACACAACTTCATTTCCTTTATCACACATTTGAATGACACTCAACATGTTATGTTTTAAACCATCAACATACATGACATTTCCAACTTTAACCTTTTCTTTCAAATAAACATAACCTTTACCTTTAATGAAAACTTGTGTGTCATTTCCAAAGGAGACATTCTTTTCCTTTTCTAAAGCATTATATGAATGAAGCTTCTCTTTATCACATGTCATGTGTTTGGAGAATTAGTTGTTGATGTGCTACTGATTTTCTTATCCTTCTGCAAACAAAGCTATGCCACATCTTTTTGATTGAAATTCCTTCTTTCTCCATATCTTGGAATTTGATCAAGTTTCCGCCTTTTTAAGAGTTGGCTGAAATTTTCTTCTGCATTCAGATCCTTCATGACCAAATTTATTAGAAAACAAACATTCAATTTCATATTTAAGAGGAGAAAAGTTATTATAGGAACTTTTCTTGGTTCCTATTACGCTCCTTTGATTTCGTGCTTCTATAGTCATAATGGTTTTCTAAGCAACACATTGAGCAGCCTTATGACCATAGTTATGGCATGAAAAGCATTGTCCATTAAAGAAGTTTTTGCGATCATAGAATATTTTGGCATTGTTTAGCTATTGGTTGATGCTTTTGTTGATGTTCATGCT
The DNA here is from genome assembly GCA_000404065.3 of Pinus taeda. NCBI lineage: Eukaryota > Viridiplantae > Streptophyta > Pinopsida > Pinales > Pinaceae > Pinus > Pinus taeda. The sequence goes on from APFE030986445.1 coordinate 240,653, forward strand.
TGGAGCAAATTGAGCATGATTTACCTCATGAGTACTTTTAGGCTTTTGTCGACGACTGACATATTGTTCACTGGTACTTGTGCATCAAGATAGCTTCTCGTGCAGGCTAATGAATTTTTTGATTGGGATGATTGTTTAGTATATCCAAGACATGTCTTTATAGAGGAGAGAGTTGAACTTTGATGATTTCATTTAAAGTTTCCGACCCTTTAATAAATCTAAGATTAAGAGATTTTGTCTTCTCAAGTTCTTTTCTTAGACCCACAACTTCACATTCTAGTTTTTCATTGTGCTTTTCTCTTTCAGTGAGTTGATGTGTCAGTGTGTCTATGATCGTATTCTTTTCTTCTAAAATTTTTTTTATTTTTTTTTATTTCTTCAAGAAATTTTTCCTCTTCTAAGGCATCCAAAACTCATCATTGTCATAATCCATGAGTAGTTTATAATCTTGTTCAGTTTCATCTTCATCATTATTAGATAATCCATCACTATCTTCATGGGTATAGTAACTTCTTCTATTAACAACCTGTTTTCTATTGCCTTTTTCATATGCCTTTCCCTCTTCATATTTATCTTTATGAGGACATCTCGCAGCATAATGGCCAACTCTACCACAAGAAAAGCATTTGAATGATAGCTTACCTCTAAATCTTCTAGAACCCCATTGAAGCTTCTTGACAAAGTTTACCTCATATTCTTCTTCTAAAACATATCCTAATTAATTGTGTTCTTCCTCTTCTTTTCGCTTTGCCGAGGCTTTGAAAGCGACTTCTCTCATATTTGATGGAACTCCTTTCCTCATTACAAAGGAAGTTAGAATTTCATGAAGTTGAACCATAGTAATAGATTGAAGAACCTGCTTTTCTTCTATGGTAAATAATTTAGACTCAAATTTAGAAGACAAATATCTCAAAATTTTCTCTACTAAAGTAGCCTCCTTTATCTCTTCACTTAGAATCTTCATACAATTAGCAATTTCATCTACACATCAAAAGTAACTAGCAATTATTTTATCAATATGCATATTAAGAGTTTCATACTGAATTATGAGAGATTGAAGCTTAACACATTTTACCTGGGAGTATCCTTCATAGCTCTGAATTATTTTTTCCCATATCTCTTTGGCTATCTTAAACTTCATGGCTTTGACGAATTCTAATTCTAATAGACTTCCCAATAAAGTGTTGACTACTTTGGCATTAGTTTCGTATAACTTCTTACGTATTGAATCTATAGATATTTCTACTGGAAATTGATATCCTCCCACAATTTCCTAAACATCAGCTCCAAGCGACTGAAGATAGGTTCTACATCTTATTTTCCAATATACCAAGTTGTTCCCAGTGAAGATTGGTTGTTTGATAGGTCCCATGCCTTCGTGATTGTTCATCGTGAAAGATCTTCCTTCAAGCAATCAAGCTTCTTCTAAAGGACCTACTATGATACCAATTGTTGGAAATAATACTGAGAGGGAGCTAAATCAGTATTTTCAATTTAATAACTTTTAAATTCCCATTTAGATTTATATACACTACTTCAGTGAAGTGAACTTGCATGTGTACACAATTCTGATTAAGGAAACCATCGTATACCCAAAGAACTTCTTAATTAGTCAATTTATCATGTGTTGATCTTTAATGAATGCATCAATATCTTATTATACAGTAACTATGTGAAGTAATAACAAAATAAACCATCACTCACAAACAACACACATGAACACGAAGATTTAAGGTGGAAACTCAATGCGGTAGAGAAATCACTTGTTGATGTCATCTCTATCTTATTTTAATATAAAGAAAATTTGTTTACAATCTTGTACTGGTGTAGACTCATACCAATGCATAGGCACCCACCTACAGAAGGATATAACTCTCTCTCATTTTCTAGCTTCTAATAGAAGGGAGCTACAACCTCCTAGCTCTTGTAGTAGTTGATGTGTTTACTACTACATAGGTGATGGCCTACAGAAGGCTACGACCTTCTCTCTTCTTCCAGGGGCCACATTTCATTAATTTTCAGACTAGATACTCTTGGTATACAAAAACACAATATGAAGGCCTTGTTTCATCAAATTTTCACACTGGACCCATCATAATTTTGAAACTCAATTTGCATCAACCAACATTTAGTTAATCTAAGCAGTCTGATCACTGTCACCAGAACACTGTGTTGAACCCAGAAACCTGCATCATCATTCAGAACTAGTTGCAACCTAAAAAATCATACGCCAGAATGTATAAACTACTTTACTGAACCCAACCTGCATGTAAACGCTACTTCCTTTAACCAAACCTATGTATACCTTCAAAACTACTGAAACATAAAACTTTTGAATCAATTTTGTGTCAACCAGGTATATTATGAACATCTACTATCAATTTAGAGAGATCTAGAAAGTCAGTAGCATAGATAACCCTTCTCACTTAAACAATCAATCAATTAAACACATAAATCATTATGCATTCAGTTTTACATTTAGATCGAAGAAGACTTCATTGACAAAAAATAGTAAAACAACAACATTGATCAGATAGATCAGTCATTTATGAAGAATAGGATTTTGTTTGCATACACTACTTGGAAGAGTCGAACCTACGTGTATACACGTCTTTATCGAGGCGAACCAATGTATAGATATGCAAATATTAACTCACAACTTCACTTCTATTCTAGACTTTGGACATACCTATATGATGCCATTTAAATAATTAAACATGTGTAAGCAGTCATACCTAGCCCAACCAATATTAAATCATTCAATGACAAGTCATTTCAAGTCTCATGATCTTGATCCAACATTGAATTCGAGATGCACAAAATATTTCAGATCATATCAAAATCATAGCCCCTTCAACATAAAATATACTTTAGATAGAAGTATTCCTAAGAAACCCCTTTTACTTTCACACCTGACCCTTTGATCTTCTCTTCCTCATATAGTTTTTGGCCTTTCTGAATACCTCAGAGAAAAACACCACTTAGAACCTATGGTATTCTTAGAGGGGATCAAATAGTCGTTACCCCGCTCAATATTATGGGCTAATATCATGGTATTGACCCTTGGTATTCTTTACTCTTGAATTTCCTTGATTTTGCAACCCATGTATGCTTTTCATATGTGAACCTGTGTTTATACACTTCTTTGAGAAGATGAACCTATGTATATTTCTTAAACTATCTAAAAACATCCTTTTCCTTTAACTTCTTGATTTTTATCAGTAGAAATTTTTTCCAACTTCCTGTTTTTTTTGTACTAATGTCTTTTTACCTCTGAATTCACCTGCTACACTCTGAGCTGATGTGTGAGTGAGTTTCCATCAAGGACAACACCTGTATCATAATGCCAACACCCGTAATAGCCATGACAGGCATTTTGTCAAACATGTCACAAACATGTAATCTATAGGTTTAAACAATGGATCTGAGCATAGGGGTCTCGTACTTATCTAACAATCGCTAAGAATCATTGCTCCCTTATATCATTATTTTCATTATCATATATTAGTTCATAGATACATTGTTCATTCATTTACAAATCAAAACATGAGGAGAACCATACATCATCATTGTCATAATACATGATTATAACCAACATAATAACAACAGAAATATCAAGGATACACCAATCATATAATACACATATAAATCAATACATTTACACATAAGATACTAAGGAAAGAACTTCTTATTAATGAATGCAAATACCAACCCAATATGGGACTACCACGTCTCGCCCGACCATAGATTAGATGAGCCAAGCCTCTCTTCAACCAATCACCCCCGTGCCATATTCCAAGCATGAATGTGGGACTCAAACCAAAAGAACCAACAAGAGAATCCCAAGGCTAAACCACCTCACCCTCATCAATGGAAACTAAGCTTTACCGCAATCCACACTAGATCACTAGGCAAAAACAATAAACATCTAATAACAACCTTTACAAACATCTCCACCAGATCACTAAGCCAAAACAACCATGTATGCCAACAAATTTCTCCACCTATATCGTGAGGAATTTTCCTATCTCCTAGTCTCTAGGCTTTACCATAATCCGCACTAGCTCACGAGGCCATAACCGAGACACCAATCTTTGGGATTTACCGCAATCCACACGAGATCACTAGGCACTAACTGAGACTCCACTCTCTAGGATTTACTATACATTCCATCTGAGGATTGCTAAGCATGATGAAGAGAACCCACCTATAGGATTTACTACATATCCCACCACTCACCAGTTGAGGATTACTAGGCCCACCGAGGCAAAAAAAATCCATATTTACTGCTACTTATAGTCTATTTCATGGGTTACTAGGCCATGGATTCTTTTATTCAAAGGTGAACCTCACTCAGCTTCGAATACATCCAACAATCTAGCTCATTCAAAAGATGAAAACCCCATAACACCATGCCTATCTGGAAAGGGGAAGGTTAGGCCAAACAAACACTATCACACCTAGAAAAACCCGTGCCAATGACAGAAAGAGAACCAAGAACAGGCATGAAACACTATGCATAATCATGTTGTGGATCCTTGATCCTACTCTTCCTTGCTTACTCCTTCCTTCCTCTTTCCTTCTTTGCCTTTTCTTGATCCAATGCCAAAGGGATCCAAGAAAACTCTAAGTTTCCAAGAGTATGAGAGAGATAGAACATAATGAGAGGTCCAAAAATGAATTGACAAAAAACTACACTAACAAAGTGTGAGCAAAATCTTACCAACTGATCGTCATACGCCATTTTATCCCTTCCTAATTGTTTTTGCCAAGGTGAGGAGAAACATTTTTTGGTAATTTTGTTATTTTTGGCTTAATGCAATTTTGATGGAAGAACTTTGGTGAAAGGGATTCAATGTGCCTTTTAGTGGGTTGTGGGGGCCACTCACCCAACCAAAATACACACCCCTTAGAGGCAACTCAATTTCCCTAAGTGGGGGATCAAAATATTTGATGGGACCCATGTGGGGCCCAAGGGTGAAATAATAAATAGAAGGAATTAGCAGAATTTGGGGCCTTTTGATCATTTAAGAATTTCATTGTTGCCTTGGTTGTTTAGCTAAGCTACAAAGTGTTGTTCAGCACAAGAGCTTCCTAAGTAGGGAAGCTCGTCCCTCTCTTCGGTGGACTTCAAGTGCCACTCTAGGAGGGATTCCATTGCCCATGTCAAATTGGCATCTTGTGGAGGAGAACTTGCAACAATATAGTTAGTCATATACCCTATTTGAACTGTAGACTAGAGGGACAACGTCATCCCCACTCGGGACTGCGTAGTCACTAGACAGGGACTCTTGGTTGGAGGTTTAGCCAAAGGATTTAGGAGCTAGGTTGTGAAGAGATTATTGGGATTCCGATTTAGGGAGGTTTCCTGACTTTGTTGCAGCAAGTCATAGAAATTACAGTTACAAGAAGTGAGATACAATATTGGAGGAGGGTTAATCCCCAAGGGGTCGAATTTGGAGGCTAAATACCAGAGAAAACCATTTTTGAGTTTTTATGGGTTTTTGACAAGGATCACAACCATAGATTTATAGAAATTTTTGGGCATTTTTGAGGGCCCAAATGAAGGTGCCAAGTAAGCTTGCAATAAATAAAAACTGGGCCAATCCTCAAGGTGTCAAATTTGGAAGGTCAAAACCAGGAAAACCCATTTCTTCGTTTTTCTGGGTTCATAGAGAGGAGCACATCCCCAAATTTTCATAAATTTGTAGGTTGTTTTGAGGGTGTCAATCAGAGCTTGAAGTCAGCCATCATTGCAGTTTTGAGGGAACAACACAGTATTTTGGAGGAAGCAAAGATTACAGTAGTTGGGCACTATTGTATCATCCACCTGAGGCTTTTAGCTTGCCTTGTGCAAGCCCAGGTGCACTACTTCTATATTTTATTGTACTCCAACAATTATAATTAATGAAAATTGGGAAATTTAGTGTTCTGGGAAAATTTTTTGTTTACATGTGTGTTTACTGATTAAGTTTATGTATTGTAATGATTTCATGTCTTTTTTATCTCCATAAATTTATACTTAAGAATATTATGGTGGTATCAGAGCATGATATTGGTCAGCTGTGGGGAGGCTAGCAAGATCATGGAGGATTTGTCGAGGTAGATCCAATAATTTGTGAGGTAGAACCAACATATCCTAGAGGGGATGCAATGGCTGATACATAACCAACACAGAAGCCAAGTACATACACGTGCATCCTTGCAGGAAAACACCCACATGTATCATGAATCTGACCATCCTACCATGCCTCATTCCTTGGATGAAGAAGAGAAGGAGAAGTATAGTTCAAGGGTTGGACCATCATGTAGAGGTGGGCAATTAGAGGATGACACTTGAAGGGAATTTTGTTGGTGGGGACCTAGTTTTAGACATCAGGAGACATATGAGGAGGCTAAACATGAGGTTGAGGGAACATAAGGTTGTGAGGAGCATGTATATGAGCACATCGTGACACAGGAACCACCCTTGTGGGAGTCTCATTTGGTAGACCTGATTGATGCATTGGTGGAGACATTTGGGCACATACCCATAGGAACATCCACAGAAGAGGTGCCAATAGACACAAAGGTACCCAGAGTTGTGACAAATTTCCTAGAAGATAGCTGCATCCAACAACATGGAGAGGACAATGAGAAGTGTGAGCTAGATGATGATATTATGTTTGAGGAGGTACCTGTGGTGGGGTAGCTTGAGACTTTGGTTGAACCCGTGATGGAGGAGGATGGGAAGTCATCTTTTGGATCTGCCATCAACAGGAAGTAAATAGATGTGCAGGAAGTTAGAAGAGCTGCAGTAGATACATTCAATAGCTTTATTTACTTAAGTAGATGGGGCCTGCAGTACTGTTAGGTTACCTCTACACATTGGAGGGAGAGTTCCTAGTTACCTAGATAGATTATATATGTTGTTTAAGCCAGTGGAAGGAGGCGAAATGAGTTGTGTAGGGAGCAACACTTGCATGATGGATTTGCTACATACTCAGGGACTCCTGCATTTGATCACTCTCATGGGGTTGGGTGGAAAGAGGTATTGAGTTGGTACCTGATATGGCTAACTAGATTTTTGGATACATCCATGGTCGGGGGCATAGTTCAACATGGATTGTGGTGTGCAAGAGGGGCTTGAGTGTTGCATCATTGTTGGGATCTAGGTGGGACTCCCCACCACCCCATGGATTCATTTATTCATGGTGTTAGCAGGATGGTGGATCTGGTGATTGGATTCACCCCCATTTTCAAATTCCCAACAGAGTTGTGGATAACACCAATGACAATTTGGGCTAACAAGGGTGTAGGCATATTTCATGAGTTGTCATGGCATGTTGGGTGTACATGGGATTGTAGGATGATTTGCCTACTTTGGCAGGAGTTGGTAGGAGGAGGTGGCTTCAAACGACCACTAGACAGGGCATTGTATGGATATAGTGATCTCTCATTGGGATATTGGACACCTTAGCTACTAAGGATAAGTTCAGTAGTGTTATTCACGTTAGCATGTGAGGCGTTAGGCGACTTAGGTCTATTTGGGCAGATGAGGAGATATAGCTCAAATTGTGGAGTTCTTACCAATAGAATGTAGTAGAGATAGTGACCCTGACAAGATGAAAGATGATGCCTATGGACTCAATCTTAGATGTTGATATCCAAGCCTAGTGTATATTGGTATGCAACGGTGCACAATAGTGCATTGAGGAGCGTAGAGGTGCACAGTGGTGTGTAGGGTTGCATCGAGGTGAGGGAGGAGTGGTTAAAATCTTAGTGAATTCCCTCATAAAGTGACAGACACATTGATACCGAAGGGGTACCAATTGATTTGGGATGATGCAAAAGCATGTAGTAGGGTCCAATAGTGTATAGAGATGTGTGATTGGGTATAGTTATATGCCAAGAGACATGAGGATACATGGTCGTATGCAGTAGTGTGCGGGGTTGCATTGTGGACAGGGGGAGTGCTACGAGTAGGGATGTTCCTTGATGAGGATGTCAGGCATGTCAATGGGGTGGATATACCTAGGTTGGAGAGTGGATCGGTCATGGGACAGCCGAAGAGCGGCCAAACAGGTTCTTGATCATACCCATTGGAATGCATGCATTGGCACCACAAGCAATTGAGAGCAGGCTTGTTGTGTTCATTCCAAACCCATAGTGTGGATAGCAAGACTTGGGGGATTGTTTTGAGATGATACTATGAGATTCAATGCCTTAGGGGCATGATAGATATTGTATAGTGAAGGAGTATGGTCGATGTGCAAGTTGACATCCAAATGTTAGGAGATGAGGTGCTCTTTTGCAAGGGTGGCATATTGCTCATCACTGAGCCTACACCTGGGGATCTGGTCATGCGGGATACATGTGCCACTATTTCCACAGGGCATGTTAGGATCCTACATGAGTAGAGGATATCCTGTATGATTGAGGAAACTTTGCAGTGGGTGTTTGGGCTCCAAACATTCTATTAGCATATTATCAAGAGCGTGGATGGTAGACTTAGTGGTGATGGTTGGTAGGAGTAGGATAGATCCACATACATTGAGTCGATTGTGGGTATCAAAAACCCATATATTGGCTAGACTGAGGGGATAACTATTTAGATTAGTTCATCATATATGGAGCATATATATCGATTGCAAATGGGGACTAGAAACGAGGTACAAATGGATTCTAATAGCTATTAGAGTTATGTCACAACAGGTTTGGCTATGGGATCCGGGGACTCAATTGGTTGATAGATCACTTTGTCTCATGATGACTAGAGTCATCGCAGAGAGTGATCTAGTTCAATCTTGAGATGCCACATGGCAGAGTGAACAAATCCTGTAGCACCCAATTTTGTAGTTGCTTGGGGACAAGCACATCCAAGAGGGGAGGATTGTAATGTCCCTTCCAAATTATTTTCCTAAAGTGAGGATAAATCTTTTTTGGCAATTTTTTTATTTTTGTCTTAATGCAATTTTGATGGAAAAACTTAGGAGAAAGGCAGTCGATGTGCCTTTTAGTGGGTTGTGGGGGCCACTCACCCACCCAAAATACACACCCCTTGGAGGCAGCTCAATTTTCCTAAGTGGGGGATCTAAATATTTGATGGGAACCACATGAGCAGAATTTTGGGACTTTTGATCATTTCAGAATTTCATTGTTGCTTTGGTTGTTTAGCTAAGCTACAAAATGTTGTTCAGCATAAGAGCTCCCAAAGGAGTGAAGCGCATCCTTGTCTTCAATGGACTTCCTGTGCGAGCTTATGAGGGCTTCCATTGCCCACATCGAATTGTCATCTTGTGGAGGATAATTTGAAGTAGTATACTTAGTCATACACCCATTTCAAATTGCAAATTGGAGAGATGACAACATCCCCACTCAAGACTGCACAGTCACTAGAGGGGGGTTCTTGGTTGGAGGTTTAGCTAGAGGATTTGGGAGCTGGGTTGCAAAGAGATTTTTGGGTTGCAAGTTATAGCAGTTCCAGTTACAGGTAATGAGTTATAATACTGGAGGAGGGCCAATCCCTAAGGGGTCGAATTTGGAGGGTAAAAACCAGCGCAAACCATTTTTGGGGTTTTTAGGTTTTTTGACAAGGATCACAACCCTTAATTTATAGAAATTTCTCAGAAGTTTTGAGGGGCCAAGTCAACGAGTAATATAGAAAAACTAGGTTAATCCCTAAGGGGTCGAATTTGGCAGGTCAAAAGAAGCGAAAACCCTTTCTAGTTTTTTCTAGGTTTTTAGAGAGGAGCACATCCCCAAATTTGCGAAAATTTCTAGGTTGTTTTGAGGGGGTAAATCATGGATTGAAGTCATTAAGTAGTGTAGTTTTGAGGGAAAAACGAAGTATTTTGGAGGCATCAAAGATTACAACTACTGGAAACTATTGTATCATCCACGTAAGGCTTGTATCTTGCCTTTTGCAAGCCCAAGTGCACTCCTTCTATCTTATATTGTACTTTAACAATTATAATTAATGAAAATTGGCCAATTTGGTGTTTCAGGGAATGTTTTTGTTTACATGCCCTAGTGCACTCCTTCTATTTTATATTGTACTCCAACAATTATAATTAATGAAAATTGGCCAATTTGGTGTTCCAGGTAATTTTTTTGTTTACATGTGGCTTTACTCAGTAAATTTTTTTGTTGTAATTGTTGCATGTCTTTGTTATATCCGTAAATTTATACTTTGAAATATTACTAATGTTGTCTCTATTTTCTTGATTTTCCATTATTATCCATCTTTTTCCTCCTCACATGAAACCTGTGACCTTTCACCTTCCTTTTCTCTTAATTTCAATTATTTTCATAAATAAATTTGCCAAAAATAACATTTTTGCCTTTCCAAAGCCTTTATCATGTCCTTTTCCAATTTCCTTTAGCCATAGAAACCAAAATGGACACCCACTAGGATGTTTTCCCATGATTCGTCTTGGAATACATGTCCCATGACCATGGTCTTATATATATTTTACATGAATTTTTAATCACAGTTCTTACAATATGTGAGACATTGTGGATTGAGGCCTTTTCCACCAAATTTATTATCTTGTATTATATTTTTTATTATGTAAATTTTATCACAACATGGATGAGTTTCATTAGAGATATTATTTAGTTCATCATTTTTATCAAAAAAAAGATAACAATCATAAATAAAATGTATTATTGGCCATGATTGAAGAAGGAAATCATTGAGTACATTGCAAGGTTCCTAGAAAACCAACAAGTCGAAGTAGAATGTGGGAACCCAATATAATTGCTAAAACCAATCCCATTTTTTGAGTGGAAGTGGGAATTAATATATGTGGACTTCATTTTAACATTATTGAAAAGAACCAAACATCGTGATGACATTATGGTGGTAGTGGACAAGTTGAGTATGGAAACTCACTTCATATTTGTCAAGTGCACCCATAAAACCACTGATATAGATCAAATATTGATGAAGGATTTTAATTTTTGCAGCTAGGATAAAATTCCACATTAAATAGCTTATATTCCTAAGATTATTTTTTCATTAAATTCCTCTTTTCCAGAGGAACAAAATTGACCTAAATATCAGCCAATTTGGTTAAGAGGAAGTTACGTTTTGAATTAGTTTATACATACATTCATTATGGAATGGGTCATCCCTAACCACATGGGTAACTACTTGGGTTACCTTAACCCCAAGTAAACCCTTAGGAAATCCTATAAATAAAAGTGACCTCAAGTTCATTTAATCACATGTTATCAATTCATTTTCTATTGTTATCTTTTGTCTTGGCTCACACAGTTTCAACCAAAAGAGTTTGAACAAGGGTCTGAAATCACAAGCATTAGGTTCACTTTGAGTTATGGTTTTCTAGGTTCCGGACATTGGTACAAAGCAGGGAAATCAAGTCCCTCGACATTGGCACAAATTCATCAAGAGTGTGTCAAGAGATATTGAGACGTTGGAAGATAGGCTTATAAGAGCATTCATGGGTTCAAAGTTAGATCAGGCTGCATTGGTCCACAGACACTGACTCAGAGTGGTCCTGAGACCATTCGGGCCATATCGGATGCCCACATAACAATTCTAAAGGAGCGTCCAAGGGTTTCTAGTGTGTTTTACCCTAGACACATGCACAAAGTCTTCTTGAGAGCGAATTAGCAGTCAAAGTTTCCCTCACACAGTGTTCAAGAGAGCGTCTAGGGTGTTTCAGATGATCACAAATATCTTTGATGAGAGAATCCCTAGTTCAAATCTAAGGCTTAAAATCTTGGCTTCATTTGGCTTGAGTGATCTGGTGGATATAGGTTTCTCTCTACTGTTGTACAAATATGTAGATCTGTAGATCTGATTTGTTAGTATCCACTGCAAACATATTTATTGGGCTCATTGTATTCTTTGCTAAAATATTTTTATGATGATCTATTAAAGAAGAAGATTTGAAAGGTTCCCCCCTTGAGGGGTTTTTCCCTAGTCTTAGAAAAATCTTCTATCTCATGTGGTTGTGCTATTATCTTCTTTGTCATTACATACATTGTTCATTATTGTTATACTGCTAATAATTGGATTCATTGTTAATAAAGAAGTAATTTGGGCTAAATTAGCTAATACAAAATGGAACAATCTGAAAAAATTAACATGGTATCAAATCTAAGGTGAAGGACAAGCCCAAAACAAGACAAGGATTGAAGCCTTCATTTTCAAAAAGTAGATTTCCTAGTCAAGGAAAAGATGTCATCCTCCACATTCGAGGAGCATGAAAAGTAGGGTGATGCATCAAACTTTGCTACATGGAAAGTTAGATTAGATATCATAGTTGACAATAATGATGTGCTATAAAACATTCATGGAAGGATTCCTGAGCCTCCAGAAAATGCTTCTTCTTCCCTTAAGAACGAGTACAAGAAAGGTGAGTGCAAAGAAAAGAAAGTTATAGGTGATGGTTTTCAAGATCATTTACTTGCATATGTTGGGAATTTAAGAAAGTCTAAAGATATGTATGACAAGATAGATGCCATGTATGAAACCAACAACCTGGATGAGTTCATCACCTTGAAATATCAACTCAAGGAAACTAAGATGAACAAAGGAGAAGTTGTCCAATCTCACATTATGAGGATCTCTCCCCTTAGAGATCAATTACAGAGAGTTGGAGAAAATGTGCCTGATAGGGAGCTACTAGTTGTGAATCTTAGAGGTCTCCCTCCTATTTGGGAAACCTTCATTACTACAATCAACAAAAACAATGTCCTTCCATCATTTAATGAAATTGTTGGGAAGCTCACTCAAGAGTAATCAAGGATGATAGTAAGAGGAAGGATCCAAAAACATGAAGAGGGAGAGAGCGCTGCATATATCACTCATGGAAAAGGGATGAAGGAAAAAGGAGTTAAGGGAGCCTCCTTCTCAAAATAAAAAAGTAAGGAGTGAATGATCGTTATCTCATGTTGAATGCCTCAATTTCCACAATAATGGTCATTATGCACGAAACTATCCTGAGAAAGGAAAGAGGCCACACTACAACACTATACGCAACTAAAATAGCAAAAGAAGAAAATAAAATCAAAGAAATAACCGTGACAGAAGATATGAAAGAATAAGAAGACACTCAGCAAGTGACCATGAAGATCATCCTCAAAAGAAGTCGAGGGATCCCAGGTATGAAAGTAATGATGTAAATAAATCTAAATACATTGTTATTTATGCTCTTACTAGTTATTCTCCACTGTATTCATGGGATATTTGGTTGGTTGATAGGGGGGCCACTCATCAGTTATCTAGTTACAAGGAAGTCCTCTCTAATCTTCTAGAGAGGGATACTAATCTAAAGATCATTCTTGGAGACAACTCCACTCATCCTGTGAAAGGCTTTGGGTCTGTTAAATTTTAGTTGAATTCTGGGGAATCAGTTTTGTTGCATGATGTTATGTATGTACCAGGATTAATAAATAATTTTCTATCTATATCTGCATTGGAAGATAAAGGGATGATGGTTTCCTTCATAAAATAGAAAGTTTTGAGTTTTCCTACTAATTCACCGATGAGAGATTCATTCACATTAGCATTGAGATTTGAAGGACTCTGTAGAGTCACTGGAATACCTCTTCTAGCATTGGTTCATAATACCAATCATCTCAGCAATTGACGGAACAACAAGATGGCTCATCTACACTATGATGCACTTCCGAAGTTGGTCTTAGGTATTCCAAAAGTTCAAGCTCATCATGATGGAGTTTTTTTAGGTTGTGCAAGTGGAAGTAAATAAGGGGACCATTTCCCTCTAGTAAGAACAAGAAAAATGAAATCCTCGATCTCATTCATTCTGATATATGTGGTCTAATGTCTATACATTCTATTGGTGGTAATGTCTACTACATCACCTTTATTGAAAACTTGTTAAGAAATACATGGATATATTATCTTAGGAAAAATTATGAAGCCTTTAAAACATTCAAGGAATTCAAAGCCTTCATCAAAAATCAATTAGGAAAGAGAATCAAATTCTTCAGGTTCAATAATGGAGGGGAATTGTTGGCTTAGAGGGTCTTGACCTAGGTTCAGAGTTATTTGAGCCAACCAACAAAACCCTACATTTCCTTCCCTTTCAGAAACAACTCATGTAGCGCAGGCTGTAGTCTCACTCGAAGCAGTATTAGGGGATGCAAAAACCAAGTTTCTACATCCAGAGGCTAGTGTGATGTCCTCCAATGCCTTAGAGCTTCCTCTATGTAGATTGATAGATTTCAATGGTTCGTTAATATGACTAAGTTAAATCTTCCTTTAGACCTTTGCGAAGGTCCACAATTAGCCTTTGCGAACCTTAAACAGTTGATTTACCTACTTTCAGACATCAACAAGCAACCCTATATCAAAGTTCATGTAGATCTACTTAATTTGTTATAAAACATAAGAGAAATGGCCTATGACTTTGTGGAGTGGAAAAGAATTCATTTCATACATTATTAAGAAAGATTCAATAAATTTGTGTAGCATTCAATCACTATTTCATAAAACATATAACATAAATAGAAGCAATGGAAATACATAGTAATTCTTCGAAAAGTTCTCTTTATTGATCTTTCATTCATAGGTTACAGAATCTCTACCCTACACACATAGTTGTAGGGGTCTACACACTCAACTGTGAACTCTACCCAGGCCTCTTGGACACTCAATTGTAGGAGGCTCCCTTTCTCTGTCTAAGCACAGGAAGCAGAGCTTTCCTATCTTAGCTCTTGTTCAAGGCAATAAAAAATCTTCAACGTACACCAATCTCTATCCCAAGTTATCTCTAAGACTCAATTATTTATATATTTTGTAATACAATATTATAGACCCCAGCTCATGGCTGAGTCTTCAAAACTGACCAAGGGCAAGGGGCTAAATCCCCTTAGAATCTATCTATCTGCATGCTCTGCATCCATATTTTGCGGAGAATTTACATCTTTTATAAATTTGTTTATAACAATTGACTAGTTTATTCAATTATACCCTTGGGGACCCCTCCCAGTAGGCCCCCAAAACAAAGATCGTGACTCGCCCTCAAGTCACTTAGTTGGTTGTTCCACTTTCTCGCGGAGTTCATTGAATGCCTTGGTCAATGCTCGATGCTTCGTGGTACTCTGTTCAATTGCTTGTTAAACCTCCTAGACTAGTTTGTCAGTAGTTGGCTCCTCTACTACGAGTTGTGTAGTCCTTTGGATCTACTGCATGGCCTTCAATTTCTCGTGAATGTTCTATGAAAGCTGGTAGGTTTCCTCTATATAAGGCTCAAGCCAGTGTTTGAGCGAAGAATTCTTTTTCTACAACTCCTAGATTTGCATCAATTTTTCCTTACCTTCCTGTAACCACACGAAGCGTTGCACTTGTAACAATGTTTGCGTTTTCATATTGATCTCATCATATTATTGTTTCACTTCCCTAATCTCTGTGTCAAACTGTTGCAGATTGGGATCTTCCTACGTTGTATCCCATAGGCCCATTACTTGAGTGAAGAGATGGTCGCAACCCTGAACTTCGTCATCTAGTTGATGCATGGATTTTTTTATAGATGTGCCTATTTATTCTTGAACTTCTAGCGGTATGGTTGGTTGAGGCTTGAGCTTGAGTTTGGATATCTACATCTGGAAGTCAAAAGTGACTCGCCCAATCTCATATTTGGCATCGTGCACCACAAAAACTAACTTTCTGACTTTTGTTACAGCCTATGCATCACCCGGGATATGCAATTCTTGAACTATTTGAGAGGCATGCTCAACCACTATCTCTAAGTGTGTGCTTCGCTCTTTCATCTACTCATTCTCCTTCAACACCTATGTTTTCTCCTCGCACATCTATGAATTATTGAAATTGCATTCACTGAGGACCATAAGGGTGCATTGCTTCCTGATCTGTAACTCATCTGAGACCCCTTGAAGCAATCCCTAGAGGGTCAGGATCGACAATGTGACCACATTGATTCCAATATCCTTGATATTTTTTAGTGTGGTATGGTCATCCTGGTTATCTATTCCCAAGTATCCTTCTCATGACAGAATGACCTTTAAGTCTATGGTTCGTTTCACTTCTGGAACACTCTCACTCACTTGAGTCTGGTTAGATTGCACTGTGCTCGCTTGCCCCATGCTTGTGCAAATCCTTCTGGACGCTGCCTAGTGTCTGCATATAATGTTGTTCGAAGTGTGTCCATAATTAAGATGCTGTATCATGAACCTTGTTGGCAATCTCATCTAAATTGCCCTCTGTTAGCATGAGAGGATCCACTTGTGACTGCTTATCGGACTTCTACTTCTTTCACAGACCTGTGGTTTCCTCTTTGGTCTGCTTCTGGAATTGGAAGGCGGTTGACACCTCTTCATCCCCTTGCTGCCCAGTGCAGACAACTCTTGTTCATCAGTGTGTTGCGAGGTTGATTCGTTGCTCGCTTCTGTATCTTGTATTTGTTTCTCAGCCCACTCTTTATTAGCCCTCTCGTTCTCTAGATATCCTTTAGTATTAGCTTCTCATTTCTTCTACTAGGAAGCCTTTTCCCGCACAGTTGCCTATTCTTATTCTTTCTTCTTTTGTGCTATAGAATTCTTTATGGAGGAGATTTCTCCTGCCTTGCTTGTGATTACATCTAACTGAGTGGGCTTCAGCCACTTTGCTGGCCACCCACTGACAACCTCCTAGACATCCATGTCAGTCACCAAGTATGGAAGCTTGTACCAATTCTCTTGAGGGCCCTTCATTTTGGATCGAGACGTTGTGAAAGTATGCCTTAAATTCTGCTAAGGCCATCATCTACTCAAATTTGGTGGGAGGTAGCTTTGGCCTATGGTTCACATCCATGTGAATTTCCATCTCCATGAAGACCAAAAAAACCTTGCACTTTGTACTGCATGTGACATCTTTTGTCTACCATAGCGAAGCGAACTTTGCTGCCTCTATGAGGGTCTCATTCAATGGAGAGAACTGACTATCCTTTGGGATCTGCCATGCCACCAAAAAAATTAGCAGTAAGAGCAGAGCATAGTGGAACGAATCGCTCTTCTCTTTAGCCTCATGACAGTTGGCCAAGAATTTGTTACAGAGATATTGGCCACAGTTGTGCTGGACCCCATTTGCACACTACATAACTAATGATATGAATGGCATGGGCACTTCATCCACATCACATTTCCTCATTATTTTGCCTACAAGGATCTGCATGGAAAACTGTACTACCTTTTCTGTTATGGAACTGATCTAGTATCCGCGGTTTCTCTTTACCACCCCACACATGGTTTTTATGTAGTTTGCAAAATGTTTTTCTAGGGATTTTCTAACGAAATCCTTTGTTGGGTCAACTCCTTTATATGGGAGCTTAATAACTTTGTGGATTAACATATCCTTGATGGGTAGCATTAAACACCCATCATGCACTAAGGTCGACAACTGATGCACACATTGTGTATTGCTATTGGATTGATGAAATGAGGGATGAATAACATGCCTAAGAGCCTTGCCAGCTGAACTCCACAAACCCATTTCATTGGTTCCAACTTTGTGACCCCTATATATTTATAATATGTGCGAGTCATATACTAATCTATCGTCAAATGTGGAAATTTATCCTGGTCAGGGAGGTCCCAATCTTACATCTTGAGAACTGGTATACACACTAAGAGTGTATCCTCAAAGTGAGATTTACCTTGGAGCAGTGGCATAGCAATTGGATATTTGCTAGAATCAGGGTCTTTGGTCACCTTCTTCTACCCTCTTTATGGAGGCACATATGCTAGAAGCATAGTGATTGGTTCCATGTCCTCAGCATCCAACTCGTTAATTACCTATCGGGTTTCCTCTTTGTTTTGGTTTAGGGGCACAAATGGTTGCTTCTTCTTATCCATTTTTCCCTTCATTCGCACCTCCTGTGGATGTTTTTGGGGCGAGTGGCACACTAGTTCGACAACTCACTTCCTGTGCTTTGCATTAGGGGTAGATTGTTTAGACCTAGGCGACCTTGGCATCGTAGGTATTTCTAGTGTAGCTTCAATGGCAGCATCTTCCAGGGCTAGGGCCTTAGATACCGTGGCCTCAAAAATCATAGGCTCAAATCCCTTCTCCACAGAAACTTGGCACAATGTATCAAAACACTAATCTAGCACAAGATTCTTGAACAAAATCTCCCACTCTTCTCGGTGCATGCAAGAATTTCTTAAGCAAAAAGGTGTTTCTTTGCAGACCAAAAGGACATATTTATAGCATGTTTTGGATTCAAATCTGACCGTTCCCTCCCTAATTTGGTCATAAATGCACTCTTGACGACAGATTTTCGAATATTTTTGCCTTAATTTCTGCCTACCCACTATTCCTAATGATATTTCCTCAATCCAATAACCTAAAGTGACTCCAAGGACTATTTTTGGGCTAGACTGCATGGTACCCTCCTCCATGGTATAGTGTTCGCAGCGCAGCCTCAATTCGTGCACCCTCATCAATTTTCGTGCAATATGCTTGCTGCCTTCTCTCCAAATTAGGCAATGTAGTCTATAGTCCCTCACTTCCTTGCAGCTACCCAGAGTACGAATGCTATCTTGCTACCATATAGGAATTGCACAGGATCCCCCATATACAACTTCAGCCTTCTTCCATTCACTCTTCCAAGGAATGGATCTTCATTCAACTTT
This sequence comes from Pinus taeda, assembly GCA_000404065.3. Classification (NCBI taxonomy): domain Eukaryota; kingdom Viridiplantae; phylum Streptophyta; class Pinopsida; order Pinales; family Pinaceae; genus Pinus; species Pinus taeda. The sequence continues at coordinate 259,262 of APFE030986445.1, forward strand.
GTGCGCTAAACTACACCACCATCTCTAATTTCCTTGACAATATATGGTCCTAACTAGTGCATTTGGAATTTACCCTGAAATTTAGTGAACTTACAATGATATAACAACACAAGATCATTTACCTTAAATGTGAGAAGCTTGATATGGCGATCACGCCATAATTTTTCACGTTCCTTCTATAATTGTTAATGGAATCATCCTATTAATCGATCTTCCTCTAGCTCCATTAGCTGTGTGAGCCATTCCTCCAGGGCCTCACGATCCACCATATCCATCAAAGATGCTATACACAGACTAGGCAGAATTTATTCCATAGGCATTACTGCTTCAGCCCCATAAACTAGTCTAAACGGTGTTTGTCCTGTCAGATTCTTGCAAGTTGTCCAATAGGCCCATAGCACTGCAGCTACGCACACATCCTAGTCATTCCATTACATGTTACATACCTTTCTCAACACATTCTCCAAGATTTTATTAAAGTTTTGACTGTCCCATTCGCTTGCAAGTGATATGGTGTACACTTTTGTTGGTAAACCTGGAATTCATATGTCAATGTGCTAATTTTTTTCCTTCAGAAAGTGCTTTCCCATGTTACTCATTAATACTTTCGAGCATCCAAACCATGTTAAGACATGTTCAAAAAAAAAATTTGTTGTCGTAGCCCTCGTACAATATTTTATTGGCTGCTCTTCCACCCATCTAGTTAAATATTTCGTCACAGTGATAATGTAGCGTGTGCCTTTTTTCTTTCCAGGTGGTTGAATTGGCCCAATAAAGTCAATCGCCCATTTCTCAAATGCTTGTAAAGAGACCTAAGGATGTAATGGTAGTTTTTCCCTTCTTAATGGTCTTCTAATATTTTGACATGCATCGCACACTTTACAGTATACTTTGAAATGCTTGTGCAATGTTGGCCACCATAGTCCCGTGGGAAAAATATTCTACGTAGTTTTTTTTCCTGCATAATAGCCTCCCACAACTCGCCCATGATCTTTAGCAAGAATACTATCATGCTCAAAATCTAGCACACATCTTCAGAAGGTTTCATTTGCCCCCATTTTGTATAAATGCCCCGCAATGACAGAAAAAATTGGCTGTGCAAACCACTAGTTCTTTCTTTTGCTGACTTGTATATCCTTCACGTGCCATCCCTGTCGTTAAGAAGTGAATAATATCATAAAATTGTCATCAGCTACACGTACTACAAAGAGCTACGGATCAAGCAACCCTTCCTCCAAATTACTGGGTTATTCACCTATTTCAATTCTCGACAGATGGTCAAGTCCAACATTCAACTTCCCTTGCTTCACAATTACTTCAAAATCATATTCCTGAAATAATAAAAACCACCTGCAAACATTTCCCCCCAACATAGGCTTGTTGACCAAGTATTTTAATGTAGAACGATCTGTATACATCTTGAAATGTCTGCCTAACAGATAGTCCCTGAAATTTTGCAATGCATAGACCATGGCCAACCCTTCGTGCTCTAATATTGAATAATTTTTCTCATCCTTGGATAACATCCTACTTGTGAAGGTTATGGGATGGTCTATCTCTCCTTCACTTTCCTGTGTTAGTATTGCACCAAGCACAATGCAAGAAGCATCCACATGTACATGAAACTCCTTTTTCTAATTGGGAAATACCAAGATTCCCGAAGTCACCATCTTCTCCTTTAACACATCCAAGTTGCACTGACATTCTTCATCCAATAAGAATGTCACATCCTTCTTTAGTTGTTTTTCCATGGGCACAGTAATTTGAGCATAAGATTTAATTAATTTTCTATAGTGTCTGACATGTCCCAGTGTCGTGCGTAATTGCTTGATGTTCCTATGGGCTTCCAAGTTTTCAATCACAACAATCTTTGCAGGGTCCACCATCAACCCTTGCCTACAAACTACATGTCCCAACAAGATCCTGAAAGGAACACAAAATATACATTTTTTCAAATTCAGTGCAATTTGGTGTCTACGACATGTATCTAAAATCAGGCACAGACTTGCTACATGGTATTTGACCAAGCCAAACATAGTCTTGTCATCGAAGTATACTTCTAGAAAGTTATGAATAAATTATTTAAATTTTGTTATGACTGCATGAGAAGATATTGCAGATGCATTCTTTAAACCAAAAGGCATAACAATGTACTGAAAGAAACCCCCTCTATTGTGAAGGTTGTTTTACTTCTATCCTCTAGCGCAATCTTGATTTGGTGATACCCAGAAAACCCGTCGGTAAAGGAATAGGCCTCCTTTCCTTCGATATTTTCTAACACTTCATCTATAAATGACGTCGGAAATGGATCATGGACATGGGCATTATAAAGCTTCCGCATTTCTACACAGATCCTTATTTCACCCTTTTGTTTCTTCTCTTTGACTACCATAGGGCTCACCTAATTAGACTCTTCAACAGATTCTATAATGCCTTCCTCCAGCATTTTATCCAAATCTTGGCGAACCTTTTCCTTATGTTACATCCTTCTAATGAATGAAATACTATGATTTCCAAGGCTAAACAGTAACCTTGTCAAGACTATGGGCACCTACCAGTAGCAATGGCTCTACCTTTGTTATTGAAGTTTATTTTTAACATTTAATTCCATTGATCAATTTGTAAACATATTTCTAATGGATAGCATACTTGCATTTCTAAGGCTAAACAATAACCTTGTCAAGACTATGGATGCCTACTAGTGGTAGTGGCTCTGACTTTGGTATTGAAGCTTATTATTAACACTAAAGTTCATTGATTAATTTGTATTCTTGAAGCTACCCGCCAATAAGATGTGCTGTTTCTTATGAATACTTTGCTATAATTGTACAATTTATGGGGAAAATATTCATTATTTCATAAATAATGATAATAAAAATTCTTCTTAATGTTATGTGTAACATAGAAATATTTGATGGGAGATTTGAATTCTAGCATTTAAACATCATCTAATTTCTATTCCATTATCTTTATAAGTATATTAATAACAAAGATAATTGTTTCCCCCAGTGGGTTGAAATTTTTTCTAGGAAACAACAACCCATATTATTTTTTAAATTATAATAATAATGGGGACCTATTTGTTTTTTCTAACTTTATAATTTTTCCTTAAAAACACTCTTTACGCTTTAATTAAGCATTTAAAAGATAATAAGATATTCCTTTTAAAGAATCTCCGCAACCTCAACCAATATTATTAAACCCTTTGAAAAGTGAACCTTTTCTTTGGCACTTAACTAATAGGCACTCTAGTACCCAAGATCCCGGAATCCCATAACTCTTTAAATTTCAATTCCAAAAGATTTTGGGCATGCAAGTCTCCAGGCACCATGTCATCACAATTATCGAACAATGGGCATATTAGGTTTGTCCCACACTCATAGTCATATAATATTATAGTATTTCTTTATGAGTATGAGGCCACTCTTTCACTTATATAATACAACTGCACTATTCTTTAGTAGTAACCCCACTCTACTCTATTTGCCCACCAACCGAGAAGCCCGTAACATTTTTATAATTCAATTCATAATATCTTATGGGCATATAGGGTTCTAGTTACTCCTCTCTCCTCTCTATGCACCTTACACCTCTAATACTTGGGACATTAATTTATTTACCTCAGGGATCTTCCCTTATAGACTATCAACTTATCTCTCACTGCTCTACTGCTCACAAGCCTAGAAGCCCAACTACTTTCTAAAATGCCAATTTTAACTTTATTCCAGACACTTTACACCAGCACCCTGACATGACAATCTACACGTGGCCTCCTGCCTATCCATTGTCCAATCAATTAAACGCTCTCATTATGGTTATTTTCTGGCACATTAATGGTGGTAAATTAGTTCATTTAAGGGGTTAAACCATCGATTTACAATTCGTTTATACTATTATTGGTATTTACTCTACTCTACTAATTTCCTCTAATCTTTTCATAAGTGAGCTCTGATAATTCCCATATAGATGAAATTAATAAGGCAAAGCCTAAAAAGAAATCTCCTCCGCCACAACCTAAAGACCCATACAAGGAGATTATAGATGATAAGCTTCCTGATGCAGGCATTTTCTCAGACAATATTTGTACATGGGATTCAGGGAATAGTTTGTGGGAGCATATTTATAAGATTTTCAAAGATGAAGAGCCACACGTTACAATGAGGACCATGACAGTGGACGTTGAAGCACCCACCTCATAGGAAACCCCTAGAGATGTATTGAAATTCTTCTTGCACAAAATTGTAGCAAGGCCTAGATTAATGCCTGGTATCAATATGGTCATATGGGTAGCATATAATTTCAACATTGTGGAGTGCAAGTTTCACACTTAATAGGGCATAATGATTGGCCCATTCATGTTGAATGGACTTCAATAAACATGGAGAAGTTGTTGGTTCTGTAAAATATTGGAGGAAAGTGCTAGATAAACATAAAGTAGAGGAGTATGATAAGTATTATATTGCCTCACTTGCTTCTCTTTTCAGTAAAATTGTCGCCCTGTTGTGTAGATTATATGTTTATCCCAATGTTTCTGAGTTTCCTCATATTTCGGCTTCTTTAATTGATGGGGCATCTAAAGGCTATATATTTGATTGAGCCAGCCTATTGTCCAATAACATATCTAAGCACATTATGGATTTCAACACCTCTCAAAGTGTTTCTGAAAATATTATTCCTTCATTTTACGTGTTTTCATATATTGTGGACTATCATTGCTTTTCCTTGGATTTCCTAGCCATGGGATTGAAATGGACCCCTTGCATTCCTCTCACGATCCATATTTATCATAATCTTATTTGGGAGTCCAATTATTTTTTACCATTTTTATGTAATCTTCCAGCAAGCCATCATTCCTATTTATGAAATAGTATTTGAATCCAAGCCTTCCATAATGTCCCCATAAATATTGGACAACCTTAAGGAAATTGGGAAATGGTTCACTGAGGAATTGTTTACATATATTAGACTATGGGGAATTTTTGCTTCACATTATGTACAACCTCTCTACATTCCTCATAAACTACTATGCAGGGAAGTGGCTTACTATAATATAGCCTATGGAATAATTAAAGCACTGAAAGACTAGAGTAGCTGCCTGATGACGAAAATGGCTATTGGAGCACGGTGGAAATGAGACACCCATGGTAGGTTCAGTAGCCTAGACTTTTCCACTCCACATAGCCACTTACGTGGCTCTAATGTTGTCACCACCCTCGCGGTGTTCTGCTTCATGAGGTTCCCAGTCTCAAGGTGATGCAAGTTCTCGAGGTTAGTGAAGTCCCAATATTTAAATGTCATGGTTCGCACATGGCCCAGGTGCATGCCTTCAAACATAATTCCATTTGGGAGGAGCGGGGTCTGGAACAAACTCTTGGTCTCGTACAAGTCCTTGGGAACTTTGGCCTTCCCTTTTCATGTGGGGGTGTAGGCAGGCAGTTTTGTCACAGAGTCCGTAGGTGGAATATCCTCCTCCATGTCTTCATCTTCTCCCTCTATGATGATGAGGGAATGCAAACCTTCTTCTTTCTCATATGTTTCTATTGTGATAGCTTCCCCTTCTCCTCCATCGATAGTTTGTTGCGCAACGTGTTCTTCAGGGACACGTGCATGGGAGACATTTCTTGTTTATCCTTCTTGGGCCTTGGCGTATGCAGTGATTTCAGGATCTTTGCCACAATCCTGGCACCGTATGGAACATCCTCCATAGTTGGTGCTTATGCAGCCTCACCATTGGTCACTTGTTCTATCCCTAGACCATCCTCAGTTTCTGTCATTGTATCCATGCTGCAATTGATCACTCGCGAATTTAGAGGCTTAATCAACGCTTGACTAACAATACTCATGGGTCTGTTCAACCGCTCAATTTGCAAATGACCAAGTGTTTCTTGTTGGGCAACCCTTTGCATTTTATTACATCTTTTGAATTCAAATTCGACTGCTCCCCCCAATTATAGTTCATTAATGCTTTCTTGTCAACATATTTTCACAAATATTGTCCACAAATCGCGTCTCAAATGTCCGCCGCCCGATCCATTTCACATTAATTTGATCATCTCATCATGAATAGTGACTTCAACAGCCACTTTCTAGCCAATCCATGCAGCAGCGTAGCCCCCCTACACATATGCGGACCTTGTGACTCTCTTCTTTTGCGCACATCTCCAACATCGCGTAGCTCCCAAGATGGATAGTTTACAGTCCTGGCTAGTCACAGGTGGTTGCACCACTCGTGTGGAGTTCCATCCTATCCTTCGTCATGGTTCCTAGATAGTCCCCTCCTTTTATTGTTACGGTCGCCATCACGCACTTCACCATTTGCAACACACTACCCTGGTCATTATGTTTATCAATATTCAGTCGAATCCAAGAAATCAAACTAATAATTTCACGGCAATAGGCCCTAAACTTGTCATCGTGATCACATGGCTCTTGCCTGGCCACTTCGGTCTTTTTTTCGAGAAAATATCTCTTTATTTCGTCCTCCATTTTCTTGACTTCTACATCCATCAAAGTGCTTTCTTCCTTAACCATACCCTTTCCTCTTCAAGTTTGTTGAGTTTGAGGTTTCCCTATTGGATTTCTTCCTGAAGTCCCATGCGTTATTTTTCTTGCGGTTGTGTGATCCTTCCTTTCCGAGCTTCACGGACCATTGTATCTACAGGTAATACTCTACGCAGACCAAACTTTGCATACTTTATAGGGATTATAGCTTATGCTTCATACTTCATCTTTAGAAGTGCTCGTGTGGTCAAGTTTTTGTACATGATCCTATAAGCCCATAGAACCACTGGTAGGCATAGGTCCCAGTCAGTTCCCTTCTCATGGTGGACCGCGTTCAACGCTTCGTGTACTTTGTCAAAGGCTTCCACACGGATAATCTTTCACATGCTTAGTCTTACCATACCTCGTCATTCACGCCATCATCTTTCCCGCTCTTGCTTATTGGTCGTGTTACCTATCATGCAGACTGTCTGTGTTCATGCAGGTTGCGCACCATACACTTGTACCCATCTAGAGAGGTGGCCGTGCAGGTTGTTTCTTCCATCATACCTAGCTTTCATCTGCATCAAAGGCTTTCCAAAATGCATGTGCATCATTTTTTTTCATTCACGCCAGTTCTCAAAGCTTCTTTGATCTGCACCCCTCCATCTTGCGGGTGTAGTGCGTAGTTTCCATGTCAAAGCATCAAACTGCTGCTATTCTGGTACTTCTCTTTCAAATTTTTGTAGGAAATCATCCACCTCATTCAATCTATCATACACAGGTAGATGTCTTATCTCAGTTGCAACACAGTGTAATGACTTTATCATCATGTTGCAATTGAGTGTGGTTACCTTGTGTAACCAATTCTGCCATCATTCTATCTTTACATCTGAATCGGAAGTGCAGCAGCTTTTACTCTCCCACAAGATCCCCCCATCCATGGTTCAACTCACCCAGTCCTGCTCCCACATAGTTATCTTGTAAATACAATCAATATCATAATCTCTATCATAGTTTTGCATCAGCTCTGTGTAGCACGATCGTTCCACAGTGTCTAAAGGTACCACCACGCACAGTGACCTTTTCTCAAAAATCATTTTGCACTTTCTTATATTTATCACTCTGTTCATGTCAGTGGCCCAGTCTATTCCCACTGGCATGAGATAGGGATTGTTATCATCAAAAATCTCTATCACTTCAAAATATGCAAGCGCGCTTGCACCTTCGATATCCAACATTATTCCCTACAATCTTCCCATAGGTAGGTTCTTTTACTGGTTCGCCATTTGCAGTTGGATTGGTGACCATTAGAGTGCAAACCTGCCCATCCGCTCCCATGTCTACTTTGGCAGGAAGTTCAAGTATGATCATAGATCCAAAATCACTTGATCCATTTCATATTCTCGATCTGCTCAGTCATTCTCATTTCCCTTCGTATTCATGTTGTGTGCTTCCCAAGCTTCCAGAATACATGTGGTTCTCCTAGCGTTGTCCCAGCACATCTAGTGATGAGTTCCTGTAGTCCCTTCACATATTTTCTATCATGTAGTAGCTTCATGCATGTCTCCAAAGAGGTAGTAAGCATTGACGGGTCCATTTCATGTTCCAATTTGTCTTTAATACCTGAAGTGGAGGCCTCCATGAAGCTCTTCTTAGCTTCCATGAATGTCTCCTTAGCATGCTCCAAATAAAATTCTGGTTCCTTCGTCGAAGCCTTGAAAACCCATGCACTCCCTTCAAGATGCTTGCCTTTGTTGTTTCCTGTCATAATACCACTTCAGAGCATGATGTTTACATTTGGGTTCTCCTCGTGCGGCTTAGACATCATCATTTGCAAGTTTTGAGTCGAGGGAGGTTGGAGTGTTCTTTTATCATGTAGCCTTGCTATCAGCATGGGATAGTCCTCTATCTCATGATCAAACTAGGTAAAATATAAGCATGATTCTCTCGTCGGATTTGTACACTCATGGGCATAATGCCCTAGCCCTCTACAATTGTAATAGATCAGTTGTTTGTGACCTCTTTCTAGTCCCATTCCATTTCGAACTCATCCACACCCGTGATATCTAGTGTGCACCATCCCTACATTTTGATTGAGGGCTCATGTTTTAGTTTGCACTCTATAGATAGGAGTCCAATCCATCATCCGTTCCTAACTTCTACAGGTATGCTCATCGTGGCCTACTGACCTGGAGAAATTACAAAACAATTGTTGCGAATTCTGTGTATACTTCTGTAATAGATGGTAGTTATTTGTAGCATGATTCCCTCGTATCTAGAAAATCATGCACCATAATGTAGACACCACTCTCAGTCCTTCTTGTGCCTTTGGTCTCAATGGTATTGGCCCTCCTCCCACAAGGTAGTTCATGAATAATGGACAATGGTCCTTGTCATGTCCCTGGCCTTTGCACTTTATGCACCATACCTCCTTGCTCGCTTCTGGGAAAGTTGTCCTTTGTTGTTTCAAACTCTACATATCGAGGCACAAGTTTTTCAAATGCACATGGATTTGTTGAACTCCTGGGTTAGGATCTTGTATTGGGGTCTTGTGCAATCTCATTATGATCTGTAAGGCCTCGGCCTGAGTGGATAGCTTCTATTGTGGCAACATAGTCCTTAGATGCAGCGTTAGTGATGCTACAAACCATGCATGGTGTTGTCCATCCATCAAGGTCATGTTAGCTTCACGAATCATACCCTTCACTCTTTGATCCAGCTCCCAAGGGGTCTCACTCGAAGCATTATGACCTCCTTAAATTCAATAATAGATTGTGTCTCTGACTTTGGCTTGCCAAATTCCCTATTTAGCACGGCTTCGATATATGTGCGATCTTGTAGAGCACTAACCATCATTTCTTTCTTTATATTTTCACCTGTGACTCCCTGCGCTTCCCATACAGCCTTTACCATGAACTAAAACTGGTCCAGGTATTTGTTCCCTACTCCTTTGAACACCGACAACTTTATCACACTCGCCATATCTAACTTTGGTGCTGGCAAAGGTGGTGTGGGTGACGACGAGGGTGAAGATGGTGAAACTGGTGGTGGTGTGGGTGGGGGTGGTATGCGTGGAATTCACTGCTTTATCAGACTGATTTCACTTCTTGGTGAGACTTTCATGAGCTCTTCCTCACTTTCACACAGAGGTGAAATCAAGGGGCTAGTTTCTAGCCCTGTGCTATCTTCGTTTCTATAGATCCTTCCACTTTGTGTAGCCCCAAACATCAATTTATTCGCGTAACCCACTTTCACAAAGTAGCATTTTAATCCAAGTGTTCAAAGATTTAATGTACTTACCTTGTACTCCCTTGAGGAAGCATTGTTCCACCTTGCTATAGCTGACTAAAGTATCTACCATGAACTCAGTGATAAACCCTCTTATAATTCGATTGAGCCAAGGGTATGCAACATGCATGATCTTGTCTTTCGATGCTTCCAATCTGCACACCAACTTCGGAGTCCACACAATCATTTTGTCGAGCCTATACCTTCCTTGACTGTCTACTAGCTTCGTGATCCACTCGTATCACTCATAGGGGAAGGATGCAAAGAAAATTTCATGGATTTTCATATATAAGTAGCAATCTATCCACTCTTCCTTTGATAGTCAAAGGTTCCTGCTTTCCTGTGCCGTGAACTCGTGAACCTTTCAATCCAACCACTCTTCAATTACTTTCTTTCTCGGATTCCAATGATATGACATCAGACATCTCTTATGCAGATCCCAGTCTTGGCAATGGAACCATTTGTTGGCTTAGTGGGGCATGACCCAGGTTCAGAGTTGATTTAGCCTAACAAATCTCAGTACTACTGGCCCTTTCAGTGACAGTCCGTGGAGCGTGGACTGAGGTCTCACCCGAAGTAGTATGGGTACTAGGTTTCCGCACCTTAGAGATGTTTGATGAGTTCAAGTGGTCCGCAGTTCGACCCTATGTGCGGGTTTCTTCACGCATTTTCCCACACCTCGCAATGTGGTATACTACCTATGTGCAACCCTACTCAGGGGTTGATCATTGTGCTTCTCTGTTATTACCCAAGACATTACTAGTATTCCAATGTTAGTGATTATCTTAGCTTTAATTTATACTTAACAACATAAATCATTCATACATGTGCGCACAGTAAATAAACAATACATTTGCAAATTAAACATGTATTGGACCAAGAATAGACACATAGAATTATGATAAAACTTCTCTTTATTAATTACTTCTTCAGTTACAGACTTGACTACGCCCTGCTCACTCAGCTTCAAGGGTCTACGCACTCAGTTGCAGACAACTAGGCCTCTACACACTTAGTTGTAGGGGTCTGTGCACTCAGTTGTGGACTAATAGGCCTCTGCATACTTAGCTATAGATCCTTCTCCTACTCTATGTCCCAAAGACACACTTCACATTGTGACCTAATCACTTAGAATTTTTCATTCTTCTATTCTATTATCTATCTCATTTCTACACTTAGAGCCTCGCTCTATTTATACAATCCCATGGTCCACAGACCATGGGTAGGTCTATCTAGCCGAAATTACATTACAAAACTAGGGTGGAAAACCCTATGAATCTTTTATACTTTCACACCCCGCACCCGCAATTTGCCCCAAAATATGCCTTGGGGGGGATTCCATGCTCAACATCTCCTTTTTGGAATTTATTCCTTGGCCAATTATGATCATGTAGAAAAATAACTGTAACCTATAAAGGTCTTAAAACTGGCCACCATCCCCATTAGGACATATGACCCTAATGTAATATCATGAAAAATTGATACAACCTCTAACATTCAAAGGCTTCGTCATGAAGAACATATGTTTGATGGTTTGTTTGTAAAAACCCCCTCATACACCATCGTTTTAAAAAATGTTGATGAAAAATTATTAGTAAAAGAATGGGAGCAATTCATCTCTTTAAGGAATTCAAGGTTGTCTCTTTTACCTATGAATTTATTACAACTTCCTTTATAAATATGTGGCTCCGTAAATGACACAGTGGTTTCTACTCAGCCATAAAAAATCAAGACAAATGATCTCTTCAAACCTTGAAAGAAAAGTTCATACAAAGACCAAAAATGTGAAAACACATGAAAATAATTTGACAAAATCATTAAATAATTGAAACAAGGTGCACATTGTGGTAGTGTTTTTTTGGCAATACCGAAATAAACCTCCTTAGCAGTTCATTGTTCCTTGCAAAGGATCACAATCAAAGTTGGTGTTGTTAGTGGACAAACTTAAATAAACACAAAATTGTAAGTAGTGAAAACAATGCATACATAAACATAAACTAAAAAAAGAGGTAAATACATACATAATGCTAAAATGGAGCAAAACAATCTATAAGATAATCAAAAAATCTCCCTTTATTGACTGATGGTAGTAGAGTTTGAATAAAATAGATGAATCTTATAAATTTGAAGAGAATTCTTTGAGCTATGGTGATAAAAAAATCCTCAGCAAGGAGGTTTCTTTTCCTCGATCTCTTTTCCAGTTTCTCCTCTCCATTAAAGAAGTATGAAGACTCTCTAATGGTGGATTCCTATTGTCTCACGAATATGATGGATTTCTTAGAAGAAATATGACCAACATGTTACTATCCTTCCCTTATTTTTCTTCAACAATGCAATGGTGGTTTTCTAAGACAAACATTTGACCAACATGAAAATGTCTCATATTTTGGCTCTCCCATGGCTTGTTTATGTAGAATTTTTGAATCCATCTTCCCCCTCTTGGTTCATGCATGGTAATGACACATGAGTAGGAAAACATGATGCCATTGAGATTTTCATATCTTGAAGGTGTCTCGAATTCAGTTGTACTAGACTAATCTTATGTCAAAGAATCATTCCGAAGTGTGTAGAGTGGTCCCGAATTGCTGAGTCATCCTTTTTTGCAACTGCACGACTTTCAAAGGATATTCTGTGTGCATGCGTTTATCGAAGAAATAGATTCACTACATTATTTTATTTTCTTTATAAACTTTGGAAGTTAGGAAAAAATTGTTTTTTTGAACTCCATGATGTATTTAACTAGAAAATGTTCACTTGTGCATTCCCCTAGACACATTTTAATGTCTTCTGGATTTTACTGGAAAGTGCATAATTTTGTGATGTTAATAGTTTCCCCTCGAGGTATGAGGTTAGGAGGAACTGTATAACCAAAATATATCATGTTTTCTTTTCTGATTGAGAGTATAATTAAATTTCTAAGAGAGACGATAATTTTTTGCAGAGATGAGTAGAGAAAAACCCCATGACTGAGTATAAATGGTAACCATTGTCTGGTGAAAAATGACAATAAAAATGTGTCTATATGAGGTGGGAAATTCACATGCTCGTTATGATGACTAATCCTAATTGATCACAATCGAGAAAATACAATTTATTTTTCCAGTCAACATTGTGGTAGTTAACACGCTGATAGTTGAAGATGATAATTGTTGGTGCCCTTAAGAGTGCTTCATGGTCAAATAGATTTAATATGGTTTCCCTATGCATAATAGAGGTGAAGTGTTGTTGACTAGGGTGTTGCGGTATGCATAGGTCTTCGACTTTAGGTAACTCCACTATATCATGGTGTAAGTATTGTTGGATGAGGTGCTTAGTGATGCAGGAGTCTTTGACTAAATGAAATAACTACAACAGTAAGTACGACACCACCTTGACACGAAATTTTCTGTTGGTGTCAAATTTCAAGGGGGCCGATGACATCAGTGGGTGATAAGGATTGCCATTGTGCCACCAGAGGATATTCAGGTGAGGGTGGAATATCCAAGTTACTACCCTTATCTTGGAATACAATTGTTGAGGTTGACAATAGAGTAGTGTTAACAACCACACATGCTGAGTCGGGGAATCAATATTAGATGTGAACAAATTGTAATAACTTATGTTAGATAAACATGATAGTGAGAGATGATGATATAAGAGGATATGGGCAACTAGAGCAAGGTCAGAGCTTTATGTGCAAATGGTAGCGGACAAAATATGTTTAATAATGGTGATAGTCCTAGAGTCGCTAGGATTTCTAGGGTGGGTGTAAGTAGGTTTTCACAAGCATAAAAAGTGGAAAGTGATTGCTTGTGAGGTGTAAGCTTCGACCAAGGGTGATTTGAAACTTCTGCTAGGTAAGATACATGAATAGAAAAAAATGTTGGTGGGAGTATTTTTCCCAAAAAAAATTTGTAATCTTGCCAAAATAATATAAGGGTGGTCTGGATGTACAACCACAGAGATGGGTGCCCATAATGACGATAACCTGTATGGAGGTGTGGCAGTTATTGTTGGGGGGTGGGGGCGAGGGGGGGGCCATTGGTAGGTCTCTTTCTTGGGTTGGTTAGGTAGATGAAGTGAGATAGATGGGATATGTAATACGGGTGAATTATAGGACAAATGTAGGACATGGAGGTTCATCCATCGAGATCAGTCATAATGTACCAGAGATTCCCGTGGAAATGGTGTGCATGTGAAATTAGTATAGCATAATGAGGTTGTACTTCAAATTAATATGTAAGTGGGATGGTTCTTCGGCCTAGGTAAGTAGTCATGGCTTCTATTAGTGAAGAAGGATCTACAAATATAAAGTGATCCATCGGGGGGGGTGGGGGGGG